>JANGZZ010000448.1:0-14774 GCA_026225955.1 Clarireedia paspali | reverse complement strand
ATTTATATTATATATTTATATTAACTTTAATCTTTATATAATTAATTATAAATATTAATAAAATATAAATTAATAAGATTATAAATTAAATAAATATTAAAGATAATAAACTAATATTAATTATTTAAATAATTAAATAACTACTTTAATAATTATATTAATAATATTATAATATATTAAAATAAAAGAAATTTTATTTTAATTATTAATTTAAAAAGTTAAATTAATCTTTATTATAATTACTTTATTAATTTTATAGTTATCTAAGTTTTATAGAATATTTCTAAAAGATCAAGTTTATATATTTAAGATAATAGAGACTATCTTTAAAAGTAAATAACTAGTATAACTTTTAGTTATTATTAGAAAACCTAAATCTCTTTAAAAGTTTTAAATAAATTATTCGAAGAAAATTATCGATTTATATATAATCTCTAAAACTACTTTCTATATACTTTGTAATCGAGATAATTAATATAAACTAAATATTACTTTGATTTATAAGATTAATTAATTATTTAAAGATTAATAAGTTAATTAAGAAAATAAATAAATTACTCTCTTATTATTTAAATAATTATATTCTATTCTTTAATCTCAACTAATTACTATAATCTCTTTATTTAAGATTAATACTAAATCTTTAATCTTTAATAAATATTAGGAATTCTTAATTATATTCTTTAAATCTAAGTTGAATACTTTATTACTTTATTAACTTTATAATTATAAAATTATTTTAAAAGAAAATATAAAGAGTAAGCTTTATTATAATTTATTATATAAAATATTGATTAAAGAATTAAAGACTATTAAGAAATACTTTATTAAGAACCTAATAAAAGAATTTATTAAATTAAACTAAATTCTATTTATAACTTTGATTCTTTTTATTAAAAAGTTAAATAAATTACTATACTTCTATATCGACTTTTAAATATTTAATATATTTATTTATAAGAATTACTACTTTTTATTATTTATTAATAAGATTTTTACTTATATCTTTTATATAAAAATCTTTATTAAATTAGATATCAAATAAATATTCTATTATATTAGAATAGATTTAGCTTTAGAAGAGTATATAATATTCTATATATATTATAAAGTTTATAAATATAAAGTTATACTTTTCAAATTAACTAATAGCTTTATAATATACTAATATTATATAAATAATATTCTCTTTAACTATTTAGATATTTTTTATATTATATACTTTAATAATATCTTGATTTACTTTGAAAATATATTTAAATATAAAGCCTATATTAAATTAATTTTATAATATCTCTAAGATATTAGACTATAAACTAATCTTAAAAAATATAAATTTAATATTATTTATATTAAGTATTTAAAATTTATTATCTTAACTAATAGTATAAAAATAGATTTTAAAAAGATTATTATAATATAATAATAAGTTTATCTTTTAATAGTAAAAGGTATATAATTATTTCTTAGATTTTATAATTTTTATAAATATTTTATTTATAATTTTAATATTATAACTAAGCTATTTATTAACTTAATTAAAGTTAATACTTTATTTTATTTTAATAAAAGTTATTAACTAGTTTTCAATATATTTAAATATATATTAATAAATATATTACTTTTTTAATATTATAATTATTTACTTCTTTATATATTAGAAATAGATATATTAGATAATATTATAATAAATATACTTTTATAGAAATATAATAATAATTAACTCTTTATAATATTCTTTTTAAAGATAATATAGTTAATTAAACTAAATTATAAAATATATAATAAAGAAATACTTATAATTATTAAATTATTTAATAACTAGTAAACTAAGTTTATATCAACTTTATATTAGATCTATATTTATATAGATTATAAAATATTAAAATACTTTATAATTACTAAATCTTTAAATATATAATAAATTTAATAAATTAAACTTTTTATAAATTATAACTTCTTAATTATATATTATCTAGAAAAGAATAATTCTTTTATAAATATATTAATTTATAAAGTTGATAAACTATTATTATAAAATAAATAAAAGAAATAAAATAAATTATAATAACTTTTATATAATAATTAGATTAATTTAAAGATCTTTAATAAATTATTAACTAATATTATTATATTTAATACTTTTAATTCTCTTTTATTTTTAACTTTCTTTATTAATTATCTCTTTAAAACTAATTATAATTTAAAGAGTCTATAAAGTTTAAAAATCTAAATTATTTATAATAATCTTTATTTAACTTTTAAAAATAATTTTCTTATATATAATAATTATTTTATTATTCTTAATATTTAAAATCTCTATATACTACTTATTTATAAAATATATAATTCTATATTAATTATATACTTTAATATTAAAAAGACTACTCTTTTATTTACTAAACTATATTATTAGTATAAATTAGTTATTTTAGTATATATATATATTTATAATTACTATATTTATTATAGAAGTTTAATCTTTTATAATAAAACTTTAAGATTATTTTACTTTTTATTAATCTTTATATATATATAGGAATATATTATAATAGATTATTATAACTTTAATAAAGATAAATATAGTTTTAATAATATTCTAGTTATTATCGATTATCTTAGTAAATAAGTAATTACTATTTTATATTATAAGATAATTGATATTTAAGAATAAACTTAGTTATATTTTTAATATATTTATTAATACTATAATTTACTTATAATAATACTCTCTAATTATAACTTATAGTTTATATTTACTTTCTAAAAAGAGTTTAATAGTATTTTAGAAACTTAAATTAAGTTCTTAATTATTAATTATTTATAAATAGATAGTTAAACTAAGATTTATAATTAGTATTTATAGAAAAGACTTTAACTCTTTATTAATTATTATTAAGATAATTAGTTTAAGTTTCTACTAATAATAAATTATACTTAGTTGATTTTACTTTATATATCCTTAAATAATATAAGTTTATTCGAAGTACTATATAGTCGAGAACTATAATATATATAGACTTAGAAGAAAATTAATATATTATAACTTATAAACAACTTTAATATTATTAATATATATATATATATATAAAGGAATTTAGAAGTATTAAAATATATTTACTAAATAATTAAGAAAGTTTAAAAGTATATAACTTAAGTTATAAATATATTATATTATTTTATTGACTTTGATATTAGTAACTATATTTAATTAGATATAAAATATTTATTTACTTAATAACTTTCTAAGAAGCTTGATTTCTTAATAAATAGATATTTCAAGATTCTTATAAAGATTAACTACTTTTTTAAATTTAAATTATTTAAGATAATAAAGATATACTTTATATTCTCTATTAATAAATTAAGAAAGATTTTAAATAATTTACTTTCTAGATAAGTAAATAATCCTTTATTATTTATTAATATTATAAGTAAGAAGAAATAAAAAGTAAAGAAGATTCTTATTTATTATAAATAATATTAATCTTTAGAATATTATATATAATAGTTTAATTATAATATTAATTTGATATAATATAAAATATTTAATTTTAAAATAACTTTATATTTATTTAATATATTTTATTTAGAAAACCTTTTTTTATTTAATCTTTTAATACTTCTTTTAAAATAATTATAATTATATTAAATAAAAGAAAATAATTATAAATATTTTAAAAGTAATTATTTAATAACTTTAATATAAAGATAATAATTTTTTAAATAATTAGATATATAACTATAAATAGATATATAATAGTTTTAATTTATTTATTATACTTATTTGATTTTATTATATTTAACTAATATTCTTATATTTATTAATTATTCTTACTAATTATAATTAATAAACTTAAAATATTTAAAAGTAAGTTTTTTTAAAAAAAGAGATAATATAATAATCTATATATATTAAACTTATTATATTAATAATCTTTATATATATTATATTAACTTTATTATTTAATTTTAAAGTTATTATCTTTAATAGTAAAGTAGACTTTTAAATATATTTAGTATATATATATTTTAAGTATATAACTTATATAATTATTATATATATATAAGTTTTTAAAGTTCTTTAACTCTTTTAACTCTTTAATTATTAATTCTAAGAATAATATAATCTTATTCTTTACTAAATTCCTATAATATATTATTATAATATTATATATTAGTTTATAATATATATTTTAAATATATATTTTTTAAACTTTATATATAATCTCTTTATTATATATAAACTCTTTAATTATAAATTTTAAAGTTATTTAATATTTTTATAAATAGTTTTATTATACTTTATATATATAATTATATATAACTTTTTTCTTTAAATTAATTCTTCTTTATATTAATTCTTCTTTATATTAATTTTACTTTATATTAATTTTACTTTATATTAATTCTTCTTTATATTAATCTTTTTTTATATTAATTTTATAATAACTATATATAAGTTATATATATAATTATATATTAAGTTATATAAGTATTTAAACTATTTAATAAATTAAATATTTATATAGTTTAATATATAACTATAAATATAATTTATATATAATTATTATTAATCTTTTTTTATACTAATCTTTTTTTTATATTAATTCTTTTTTATATTAATTCTTTTTTTTATACTAATCCTTTTTTTATATTAATCTTTTTTTTTATATTAATCTTTTTTTTATATTAATTCTTTTTTTATATTAATTCTTTTTTTATATTAATCTTTCTTTTAAATTCTTAATAACTTATTAAGTTCTTAACAATTTATTAAATTTTTAATAGTTTATTAGATTTTTAATAGTTTATTAGATTCTTAATAATTTACTAAGTAACTTATAAATAAAATAACTTATTATTTTATTATTTACCCAGTTTATAAAGACTTAGTAAATAAGATAAAAAATAAAAAACTTAGTTTATAAGGTTTTATATTATAGTTTATATACTAGAGATCTTTATAAGTTAATTAAAGATTATAATTCTTTTATTTTTATAATTAAACTTTTTAAATATAAAGATAAAGTAAATATTATTTGAAAATAAAGTATTATATTTTATATTTAAACTTTATACTTTTTCTAGATATATTTAAAATAGATTTAAACTAGTAAAATATATTATTAAAGTTTATTAAAATATAATAATCTTATACTTTTAAAAAAGTTTATTAAAAGAATAATATATTTATTATAATTAAATATTAGTAAACTATTTATTGTAAATATCTTTAGAAAATAAACTTTTATAATTAAAACTAATATAAAATCTTCTTTAAAAGAAAATATATATTTAACTTTTATTTAAATTAATTATAATTTTTTCTTTATAAAGTTAAAAGTATTAGTCTTTAAAATATAATAATAAATCAAATTACTATTATTATAAAAAGGATATCTAAATAAAGTAGAGATAATCTCAAGTAATCTTTATTAAACTATTAATAATATTATAAGATTTTTAGTTAAGTTTAATAACTTAGTATTAAAATTAGATCAAGATTTTAAATATTAAAAGTTTTTAGTTTACTTGACTTATTAATATTAATATTAGTTCGAATAATTATATTAATATAAAATAAAGAAGATATATTTTAAATATTATTTATATATAATAATTATTAATAACTTAAGAAAATCCTTTATTAAAAAGAGACTTAATAAAAAAATAAATAAATTAAAAAATCTTTGTAAAAGAGAGTTAATTAATTATTACTTTCTATTTATATACTATAAAATTATATATTTAATTATTAGTAACTCTAATAATTATATAATTTATTAAAACTTTTATAAGTTTAATCTTATTATTATAATAGAAGAAAATATAAAACTATTCTATATTTTATAATTATTTAAATTTAAACTATCTAGAATATTTAAAAATAATCGAGTTATAAATAGAAAAATGAAAAAAGATTTTTCGAAAATTAAAACTATTTATAAACTCTTAGCTTCGACTATTTTAAAGATTATATTATTTATTATATAGAAGGGAGTTATTATAATTAATATAATAATAAGGATTTTTCTATTATTCTAACTAAGCTATATACTATAATAATTACTTATTATTTTAATATAATGTTTAAACACTATATAATAAAATTATTAATAAAATAATGATAATATAACTATAGAAAATAGTAGAGTAAAAGCGGTAAAAGAAATTGTTCACCGCCTTGTTATATTAATCATAACTACCTCCTTCTGTACACGAATATATTATCGAAAACGGAGTTATTCCAATATATATTTCAAAATTTCAACTTGCATTTTCCGTCGCGCCCCTTGGTCGTTTACGGAGCATATTTCTTGGCGGCCGCGCAACAAGCGAGAAACACGCGTCATTACAATTGCTATGCCCCCCATTCTACACCAATAAGTAGAGGAGTATTAGCCATCAACATTTCTTTGCGGGGTTGTTATTATGGAGATAAAGTGTCAAAAACTAGGGATACTGACACGTACTCCCGGCTTCTGGAGCAAGTGCCGATGTTATTACTTTAGCCTACTCATGATTGGTCCCAGGAGCTTTGAACGGCCACGGCTCAGTATTTTGAGAGCCCAGGGAAACACTGAAAAACGGAATAAACTAGATCCTGAACGCGTATACTCATGGTATGTACATTGTCAAGGGATGTAAGAGATCATTATATGATAGTAAGGATAGTCAAGTCCGTATACACACAACGGCCTATATATAGTCAACCTGTAGCTGCATGTAGAGAGAAGTATCATCGACAAATCCTTTTTTCTAGAGCCTCAATTTTTCATTCATATTCAATTTTTAACTTCGGACTCGCGCTTCAAAAACTTTCAACATGTTCTTCAAGATTATCACTACTGCTGCCCTGGCTGCATTCAGTGTTTCTGCCCATGGCGATATCGAACGTGAAATTGCCATGCGATCAGCTATGCTGCAACACACCAGTCGAGATCTTAGTCACTGCGAAGCCAAGTTAAAAGCACGAGGCTTTGAAGATCGCGCCATTCAAAGGCGTGCTGAGACTCGAGCTCAGTTGATTAGCAAGCGCAATATCAAAGGTGAGTCTATAACAATGATCATAACTGACATTCGTCAGCCGAAAATCTGCTAACAGAAGCAAAGCTCGCGATGCTGCCTCTGTCCTCGCAACTGATCACAACAACACTGCACTGGGATATACGACCGAGACATCTGAGGCAACTATCTTTGCCTCCAACGGTTCATGTACTTTGACTCCTGAGGGTGAAAGTGGCCCATATTGTGAGTGATTGCAGTCTCATTGTCGTAAAAAGGCCAGTCTTATTAATTCAATTAGATGTCGCTGGTGAATATGTCCGATCGAACCTGGTTGAAGATGTTGCTGGTATTCCGGTTCACTACGAATTCCAAATTCTAGATGCCGACACTTGCGAGCCCGTCGTTGGCGAATATTTTGAGATTTTCCGTGAGTTTCTTCACCTTCTACTGCTTCTCATATACTGAATAGTACTTTTCAGACTGCAACTCGACAGGTGTTTACTCTGGCACTACTAACTCTGGAAACGGCAACACAGCTGATCTCAGCGTTCTGAACGAAACCTGGTTGCGTGGGCTGCAACCTACCGACGAGGAGGGTGTTGCTCAGTTTGACACTATTTTCGCAGGTCACTACACTGGGCGGGCCACCCACATTCATACTCTCCTCCATAGGAATGCTGTCGTGCGCGACAACGGCACTGTTTTCGATACATCGTTTTCGCACATTGGGCAGACGTTCTGGGACCAGAGCGTTCGTGACAAGGTTGAGCAGATCTATCCTTACAATACCAACACACAAACAGTTACAGAAAACGCTGATGATAGAGTCTTCCTTGTTGAGTCTCCCACCAGTGATCCTGTCTTCAAGTATGTCCAGCTCGGTGATAATATTGAGGATGGCTTCTTGGCATGGATTGTATTAGCTGTTAACACAACTTTATCCAATACTGTCAGCCCTGCCGCCGTGTATTACGCATCTGGTGGCGTCGAGGAAGCTAGCAGTGATATTGGTGGTGGAAGTGGCTCCGGAGGTGAAGGCGCTGCTCCTTCTAGCTCTGGATTCGCTCCTAGCAGTACTGGCGCTCCCTCCTAAAGGCGAACGCATTGACACTAGCTAGGCACTATAGGATTCATAGCATCTTGTAAGATCTATTATCATCCGATGCTATTCAGACGACTGTTCCGACTACAAGAGTCATTTCCACTCATTTCCAATCATTTCCAAATAGCTTCATTTTACATTACATTCATTATTCGAGAGTTTACAGAAGACTATCAAAGTGCTACCAAGGATACTTATAAAAGGCTTCTATTTTCTATAGATTTAGATAGATTAATCAAGTCAATTATCTGTTATTTATATATTTAACTAGAGATAACTTATAAATATATAATATAAAGTGTAATAATTATATATAATTTAGAATGATTATTAATAATTATATTATATTCTAATTTATTTAGTAAATTAAATACTATATATATTTTAAATATATACTTTCTAAATATTATATATAACTTTTTTATTATATATAAACTCTTTTAATTTTAAACTCTTCTTAATTTTATAATTATAAATTCTAAAATTATTTATTACTTTTATATTATAAATCTTATCTTTTAAATTATATAAAAGTAATTAAAGTCTGAATTATTAAATAATAATAAAGTTGTGAAATAATATTATAAATTTTATTATTAATAATAATTATATAAAGAATTAATTATAAATATATAATAAATAAATAAATTATAATTAAAAGTTAAATATAAAGTTTTATATATTAAAAAAAACTATTTAATTATATAAACTTTTATATTTTATAAAATAATTAATTTAAATAATAAATCTATTATAACTATTTTTAAAATTATTATTAATTTTATTATAATAAACTTTATTATTTATATATAATAAAGAAATCTAATTAATAATCTATTAAAATTATTAATAATTAAATAAAGTAATAATAAAATTAGAAGTAATAAAATAAGAATTAATTTCTTTCTTTTTATTTAAAAATCTTTTTTCTTTTATAAAAGTTATTAAGATTTTTAATTAAGAGAGAATTATATTAATTATATTAATTGATAATAAAGAATAATATTTTTAATTAATACTCTTTAATTAATTCTTTTAATTAATCTAGCTTTTAATTAATTTTCTTAATTATCTAGTTAATAAAAATATTAATAATATTATTAATATAATAATAATAACTAGTTATAATATTATCGAATCTTATATAAAGTAATAAATATATTACTAATTTAACTATTTTAATTAATTAGTATTAATATAATTATCTAGTTAAATAATACTTTTTATAATATAATCTTTATATTATCTTTTTTAAATAAATTATAATAAACTAAAATATTAATAAATATATTTATTTATTAAATAATATAAATATATTTATTAAAGAAATAATTATATTAAATATTAAAAATATAATTAAAAAGTAGAAACTTTCTTATATTAAATTTAATAATTATATTATTATAAATATTTATTTTCTAAGTTATATAGAAGTAGTTAGAATTTTAATTACTAAGTAATAATAAAGTTATATAATAATATTATAAAGTTTATTATTAATAATAATTATAATATAAATCGATTATAATTATAATAATAAATATAAGTAATAACTTGAATTAATTAATTAAGTTAAATATAAAGCTTTATATATTATAGAAAAACTATCTATTTATATAAACTTTTATTCTTTATTATCTTACTAATCTTATTAGTCTTATTATACTAAGTTTTAATAAAACTAATAATATTAATAAGATATTATATAATTATTAAATAATCTAGATAATCTTTCTTTTAACTAGTTTATTTTATTCTTATTCTATTAAATATACTTACCTTTATTTAAAGTTCTATTAAAAATATTTATTAGTTTTCACTTTATAGAATTCTATTAATAGATTTCTATTAAGAGAATATTACTAATACTAATATTTAACTAATAATTATAATTATAAATTCTACTTTTTAAACTTAAAATCCTTAAATATCTATATAATCTAAAATTATAATATTATCCTCTTTCTAGCTTAGTATTATCTCAATACTTATTTATAATAATATAAAGTGCTTACTTAGTTCTTTAATAAATATTTTATTCCTTTTTTCTTTATTATATTTAAAGAGATATCTAAAATTATAAAAAGTTATTTTACTATTTATAATTAATTTAAAGAGAAGAGAAAAATAATATTAATAAAGTATTCTTATTATTTTTTGAAAAAATTAAAATATTATATTCTTTTTAATAATAAATATTATAAGATATAATAATTTAAACTAAATTATTATAAGATATAATAATTTAAACTAAATTATTATAATATTATATAAATTAATTATATATAAGTTAAATCTAGAAACTAAACTATATATATATATTAATATATATATAACTTAATTACTTATTTTATATAATAACTTTTTATATATATATTATAATTCTAAGTTATATAGATATTTAAAGACTTTAAATTTAAAAGATAAAAAAGTAAATAAAGGAAAAATTTTATTTATCTTTTAAATACTAAATAGATATTAATACTAATAATATTTTATTAATAGAATTCTATTAAAAGAAATCTATTAATAGAATTATACTAATAATACTTTTAATAAAATTTTAAATAAAGAAAAGTATATTTAATAAAATAGATTAAATAAAACTAATTATCTAGACTAGTTAGAAAATAAACTATTTATTTAAATTATCTAATAATTATATAATATAATTATTCTAGTTATTTTAATTAAACTAATTAATTAGAATAACTAAGATAACTAAGATAATAAAGAATAAAAGTTTATATAAACTAGAATAATTTCTTTAATATATAAAGCTTTATATTTAATTTTTAATTATTATTTATTATTTATTATTATAATTATTAATTCTTTATATAACTATTATTAATAATAAATTTATAATATTATTATATAATCTTATTATTATTTAATAATTAAGATTCTAATTACTTTTATATAACTTAAAAGATAAATATTTATAATATTTTAAATACTTTTATTACTTTATATATTAAATTAAAATAATTATAAATAATATTATTATAATTAAGTTTTTAATCTAATTATTTATTTTAATATTAATTATAATTATATCTATATAAAATTATAATAATAATATTAATATATAAATAAAAGATATAAAAAGTAATAATAATAATAATAAATTAAAGAAATTTAAACTTTAAGAAACTTTAAAGATTATATTATTTTATAAATATAATAATAATAGAAAAGAATTAAATATTTTCTTTTTATAATTAGAAATATACTTTAGATTTAATATTAATAAATTTAAAATTTAAAATATTAAAAGTCTTTAAATAACTTTTTATTTAAAAGATAAAGTAATTAAATAAATTAAATCTTTTTTAACTAATTATTTTAAATATAGTAAAATCTTAAAATAAATAATAATAATTACTTTTATTATTTTTAAAAGCTTTAAAGAATTTAGAATAGAAATCTAAAGAGTTTTTAAAGATATTAATATTATTTAAATTATTAAAAGAAAGATCTTTAAATTAAAATAAACTAGATTAATTATTAATTATATAATTGAATTTCAAAAATTCGATAATTAAAATAAATAGAGAATAAAAGTTTTTATTAATTATTATAAAATAAAACTTAAATTATTTATTAAAAAGAAATTATTAAAAAGAGATCTAATTATAAATATAAATAATTTAATTAAAAAACTATTTAAATTAATAATTAAGAATATAAATTTCAATATATAATCAATTTCAAACTATTTAAATAATAAAGTTAATACTATTAAAAAAATAAAAGAAGATTAAAGTTTATTAAATAATTATAACAATTTTAACGAATATATTATAATAATAATTATATATTAAGTTATATAACTTAGTATATATATACTAATTATATATAACTTTTTATTATATATAAGTTCTCTTAATCTCAAACTCTTTTTAATTCTTTAATTATTAATTCTAAAGTTATTTAATATTTTTATTAATAGTTTTATTATATTATTAACAATTTAATAATTCTTTTAATTATATTAATAATCTTCTAAATAATATTAATAATATAATCTCTCTTTACCTTTGAATTATTATTAAAATTCTTTAAATAATAAAAGTAAATCTATAACAATCTATATATATTAAACTTATTATATTAGTAATCTTTATATATATTATATTGACTTTATCACTTGATTTTAGAGTTATCACTTTTAGTAATAAAATAGATCTTTAAATATATTTAGTATATATATACTTTAGATATATAATCTATATAACTATTATATATATATAAACTTTTAAGGCCTTTTAACTCTCTTAACTCTTTAATTATTAATTCTAAGAATAGTATAATCTTATTCTTTATTGAATTCCTATAATATATTATTATATTATTAATAACTTACTTCTAACTTCTTTAGCTAATTAATAGTTATTTAAATAATATCTTACTTCTAATTTTTTTTATCTAGAAAACTACTAGAGTTATTAAGAGAAAGTTTATTCTACTAAATAGTAATATAAGTATTATTATTATTATTATTATTACTTTTACTTTTATTTCTACCTTTTTACTCTCTATTTATAAACTTTATTTATCTTTCTTATATATTTCTTATACTTTTACTTTTACTAACTAATCTTATTTAATAATATATTTTCTTCTCGAGATATTAAATATAATATATTTAAGAAGAGTACTAAGATATTATAATAAAGCTCTATATTTAATATAATTCGCTTTCTAAATTATATTTACTTTAACAAGTTTAAGAATATCGATAATAATTTAAAAGCTTAGTATACTAATAATACTAATATAAGTTTTAATATTAATATAGAAAAGAGAAATAAAGGAAAAAATAAAATAATAAATCCTTTATTTTTTTAATTTTAAAATTAAAGCTTTACTTTGTTTTCAATAAATAATAAGCTAATTATATTAACTAAATTAATCTTAAAATTATAAATATAAACTAGAGTTTAATAAGAATAGTTAAAGTTATAATAAGTTTAAATTACTAAATTGATCTTTATTTATATCTCTTCTAATACTTCTTTTAGTATTATTATTATTCTCTCTTCGATATCCTCTTAAGAGATATAATTTATAAAAGATTAATTAATCTCTTTTATTAAATAATTAGAACTTATTACTAAACTAAGAGTCTTTAATAAATAATTATATTATAAAATAATCAAGCTACTTATAAATAAGATACTTAAGTAAAATAATTTTAAATATAATTTAATAACTCTATATATTTATTTCTAAGAGATTAGTAATATATATAATTTATTTATTAATATATATCTAACTTATAACCTCTTTTCGTTTAATATTAATTTAATTTAATCTCTTTAAGTTACTAATCTTATTAATAAGTTTAATAATAATTCTAATATTTCTTTATTCTTTTAGAAATATATAGTTTTTAGTAAATTAGTTATATATATTTATTTCAACAAATACTAAGCTTGTAAATATATAGATAATCAAGTTGAGAATATTATTTTTAATTATTTTAAAGGATTATTCTTTTAAAAACTCTTCTTATTTATAGAATAATTAGTTGATAAGTTATATTTATTCTTCTATAATAATTCTAAATCTATTTTTACTAAGAATAAATATTATATATTATTTATAATTATTTCGAGATTATTATCTTTATTTAAAAAGTTCTATTAATAACTTTCTATTTTAACTTTTATTAATTTAATCTTAAAAAAGATAATTTATAAAGATCTTCTTTATAAGTTTACTAGATACTACTAGAATCGAATTAAGAATATTTAATATCAAGCTATAACCTTGTAAGAACTAGTTTAATACTTGAACTTCTTAGAATAATAAGATAATATTAAGAAATTATTAATACCTTTTTGATTTACTTATATTATTATAATATTTATTTCTATATATTATTTTACTAGTATCTTAATCAAGGTTAATAAAGAAATTATTATTAATTAAGTTAGTTACCTTTTACTAAATTATAGAACTAATCTTAATTACTTTACTTTACTAACTTTAGTTAATTTTATTATTAATAAAATACTTTTTTACTTTATATTAAGAAATACTATATCTACTTTTTAAAGTAGATTAAAAGATAACTTTCTTTTTAAAAGTACTTTTGATTATTCTTATAATATTACTTCTTATTATATTAATATTATTAATATTAACTCTTTTAATTAAGAAGAGAAATACTTTGATATTATAAGTAAATAAGAGTAAGAAAATAAATATAAAGAAAAAGTTATTATTACTATTTATATAATTAATAATTAAATAAAAGATTATATTTAATTAAAAACTCTTTATTAAATAAAATAAAAGATATAAGATATTTAGATTTAATTAAATTATTAAATAGAAAGTATATAATATTTCTTTATATATTAATAAGAAATCAATATTTATTCTAAATTAAAGTTTTTATTAACTCTAAAGTAAATAACTTCGCTTTTATTAATATTATATTCTTTAAAATATTTAATCTAATTTAGAAGATTATAATAAAAAAACTAAAAACACTTTTATTAATTAAGAAATATAATAGTAAAAGAGGCTAAGAAATTTCTTATTATATTTATTTAAATCTATTTATTAATAATCGACTTTAGACTTATACTCTTTTTTTAATTATTTATCTAATATACTTTATAATCTTTAGAAGAATATAATTATT
>JANGZZ010000447.1:0-14829 GCA_026225955.1 Clarireedia paspali | reverse complement strand
TATAATAATAAATATAAATAGTAACTTGAATTTAATTAATTAAATTAAATATAAAGCTTTATATATTATAAAAAAACTATTTATTTATATAGATTTTTATTTTTTATTATTCTATTAATTTTATTATCTTTTATCTAAATAAGATAAATAGAAGTAAATAAAATATTATATATTTATTATTTAAAATTCTATTTAAAATATTAATAATTCTCTAGATATTATTCTAATAATAAATACTTTTCTACTTTAAAATATTATTTATATTAAAAGTATATTAATAATTATAAGTACTTTTTCTTATCTTTATATTAAAGATAAAGATAATTAACTTTTCTTTATTATATAATCTTTATATAAAAGTTTATATTTACTAAATATAAATGATTATTCTTTAAATTTAAAGTTTTTAAATATTTATATAATTTAAAGTTATAATATTAGATTAATAATTAATATATTTTCTAAATATATTATTCTTTAATTAAATTAATTAAAAAGAGAATAATCTTATTAATTATTTATATAAATATTATATCTTTTTAAAAGTATAATCTTTTATTAAATTTATAAATTAGATTTTTTATTTAATTAAATATATATTAATATTTAATATTATTATTAATAAAATTATATTTATATTATTTTAATTAGTTAATAAAAAACTTTTTCTAAATTTAAATTAAAGATTCTTTATTATTTAAAAACTTTATAATTAAATTAAAAACTTTAATTAATATATAAATTAATATAATTAGAATATTTAAGTTATAATATTATAAATTATATAAAGATTATAAAGATTTTAGAAATTATAAATTATAATTTATATTATTATAAAGTATTTATTTCTAAATTATATTATTATAAGATATTTATTTTTAATTTAATTAAAGAAAAAATAGATTATATTTAATAGTTAGAAATAATAATAATTATTATATAAACTAATTTATTAATATATTATACTTTATATTTTATATTTCTATTTATAATAGAAATCAAATTTATATTTTATATTTCTATTTATAATAGAAATCAAATTTATATTTTAATTATTTAAATTATTAGTTTAGTTATTAAGTTAATTAATAATATTTCTAAAAAAGTTTTTTTAATAAAAAGTTAAATAATTAATATTATTTTCTTTTTATCTTTACTTTAATATTATTAATTTTAACTATTAATATTAATATTTTAATTAAATTAAAATATAAAAATAGAAGATATTAAATAATATTAAATAATAAAAATTAATTAAATAAAAAAAGAATTAATTTAATAATTTAAATTTAAAAAAGATTTATCTTTTATTATTATTAATAAAGATAATAGTTAACTAACTTTAAAAGTATTTTAAATATTAATTTAAAAGTTGAAAACTATAATACTTTCTATAATATTATAAGATAATAAATTTATAAACTTAATTATAATAGAAAGATTTATTTAACTTTTATTAAGAAATAAAAGTAATATTCTTTATATTATTATAATATTTATAAATAAAAAGATATAATAAAAGAGAATTACTATTTATTAATAAATTAGAATAAATTTATTTTTATTATTTAAAGAATTATTAAAAGGATTTAAAAATAAAGAGAGATTTATAATAATATTATTTAAATAATTATTAATATAACTAAAAAGATTATTAAATTATTAATAATATAATAAAACTATTAATTTAGAATATTAAATAACTTTAAAATTAATAACTAAAGAATTAAAAAGATTATAAGAATTTAAAGATTTATATATAAGAAGTTATTATATAAAATAAATAATTAAGTTATATATATACTAATATATATATATAGTTTGATTTTTAGATTTAATTTATATATAATCAACTTATATAATATTATAATAATTTGATTTAAATTATTATAAAACTTATTTATAATATTTTATTTATAAATAAATAATTAAATAAAATAATTAAATTAAACTTTAAAATAATATTTATAATATTATATTAATTATAAATAAGATAATTAAATAAAACTATTATTATTTATATAATTTATATATAATATTTTAAAAGTAGTAATTATAAATATAATATTAGTTTATATTAATTTTAAATTTAAATTAAAAGTATATAATATATAATTAATAAATAAAGTAAAATTAAATATAAATATTATAAAAATAAATAAATTAAAAGAATTATATAAATAATTATTATTTAATATTAAGTTTATTTTATAATAAACTATAAATTATTATAATTCGAAATATAATATAAAACTAATATTTAAAAAAAAAGATAAAGTTTATTTTTTTAAATAAAATATTAATATAAAAAAATTAAATAATAAATTAGATTATAAGAAATTAAAACTTTTTAAGATTAATAAAATAATTAAACTAATTAATTATATATTAAAACTATTAATAATAATAAAAATATATTGAATTTTTTATATTTTATTATTTGAATTAATATTATTAGAAATATTAAATATACTATATATTAAAATTAAATTAGTAAATCTAAATATTAAATATAAAATTAAAGAAATATTAGATTATAAATATATTAAAAGATAATTATATTATTTAATAAAATAAAAAGAATATTTATATTTGAAAAATATATAAGAATTAATTAAAAACTTAAATTATTTATAATATTTAAAGAAATTTTATTAAAAGTACTTTTATTTTTTAATTAAATAATAAGTTTAAAGTTATTTATTAAAAATAATTTGAAAATAAATAGATTAATAATAATAAAAATAAAAATTTCAATAGTTTATTTAATTTTCTTCTTTTTTAATCTTTCTTTCTTTTTTTATTTATTTAAGTTATTTAATAAATTAAAATTAATCTTAATTATATTCAATTTATATATTTTTAAAAAAACTTTTTCCTTTTATAAATATATTATTTTTATTATAATCTTTTAAAAAAAAATTATTATTTTCTTCTTTTTTTTATTTATTTTTTCTAATTAATAATTAAAGGAATTTTAATTAAAAAGTTTAAATATTTGATTTTAAGAAATAAAATTATAAGTTTTATTTTAATAAGAATATTTAATATAATAATAATTAAAGAGATTAATAAATATTTTAATATAATTATTAAAATAATTAGTCTTTTTATAATAAAAATAAATAATTATTTTCTATTCTAATCTTTTAATATAATTTCTTAAATTAATTTATATAACTTTTTTAATAATATAATATTTAGATATAATAAAAATAAAAATAAAAAATAAATTTATTAAAAATTTAAATAAATACTTTATATTATTATAATAAATATTAAAATAATCTTAAATTAAAAAAAGAATAATATTATAATTTAAATTATATAGATATTTAAAGATTTTAAATTTAAAAAGTAGAATTTATAATTATAATTATTAAACTAAGATTATATAATTAATAAAAAGTAAAAAAAGAAATAACTTTATTTATTATTTAATATTAAATAGATATTAATATTAATAATATTTTTTTAATAGAAATCTATTAATAGAATTTTATTAATAGAATTATATTAATAATACTTTTTATAGAATTTTAAATAGAAATAATATATTTAGTAAAATAAACTAAATAAATTAACTATTTAAATTATCTAAACTAATTATAAAATAAACTAAATAAATAAATTATCTAAATTATTTAATAGTATATAAAGGTTTATATAAATAAATAGTTTTCTTATAATATATAAAACTTTATATTTAACTTAATTAATTAATTTAAATTATTATTTATACTTTATTATAAAAAGTATTATTTAATTTAATAATTATATTAGTACTAATTAATTAATATAGTTAATTTAATAATATAATTATTATTTTATATAAGATTTAATAATATTCTAATTAATTATTATAACTATATTAATAATACTTTATTAATTAAATAACTAAGAGAATTAGTTAATAATTAGATTAATTAAAGGAATTAACTAAAAAGTATTAATTAAGAATATCTTTCTTTATTATTAATTAATATAATTAATATAATTCTCTTTTAATTAAAAATCTTTATAAAAGAAAAAGAGATTTTTAATTAAAAAAAAAGTAATTAATTCTTATTTAATTTTTTCTATTCTTATTATTACTTTATTTAACTATTAGTAATCTTAATAGTTATAAATCTAGTTTAATATAAATTCTTTTATAAATTTTTCTATTTACTAATTATTATAAATAATTATTTTTTTTAATTATCTTTTATATAATCACTTTTACTTTAACTTCTTTCTTTAATTATAATATTTTATTTTAAAAAGATTATTAATATTAAATTATATAATTATTAATAATAATTAATATAGTTTATAAAATTAAGAAGTTAAATTTAAATCTAATATATTTAATATCTAATTAATCTTGAAATCTATAATAAATTAATTAGTATATTAATTAAATTAGAATTAGATTTTAAACTTAGTATTAATTAATTTATTATAATATTATTAATAGTAATTTCTTTTAAATCTATAAAAGATAAAGTTTATATTTAATAAATAATTAAATATAATTAATTAATCTAATTTTATTAATATTTATCTAATATATTAATAATTTAATTAACTATTAATAATATAATAATAATTAGAATAGATAATAATAATTAATTAGTAATTAGATTAATTAATATTAACTTTTTTATTATTAATCTTTAATTATTACTTTCTTCTTTATTTATTTACTTAACTATTATAAATATTAGAAAAGAATATTTATTTTTAAATTAAAACTATTACTTTTAAAAACTTAAATTTAATTAATATTATAAAACTTTCTTAATAATTTTTAAATAGATTAAGTTTATAATTAATAAAAACTTTTTAATTAATTAAAATCTTTATAATACTAAATATAATAGAATTAATCTTTAAAACTATATTTATTTATTCAAAGAATATTTTATATTAAATAAATTATTAGTTATTTTTAATATTTAAATAAATATAATAAAGTATTTAACTAAGTTTATTATAATTAAAGATTATTATTAAACTAATATTAAAAGTAAATTTAAGTTTTTAATAAAGTATAAACTTATAATCTAAATAAGACTTTTAATATATTTATTATAAATATCTTTTTAAAAATAGTTAAGATTAAATTTAAACTAATTTAAATAAATAAAGAGTTTAGATATATTAATTAAAGATAAAAATAAGAAAAATTAATTATAACTTTTAATAAAATAATTAATCTTCTTAAAGTTTAATTAATAAATAAAGTATATAAACTAAAAGAAAAAAGTATATATATAATAACTATTAATAATAATATAATAGAACTAATAACTATTATAACTTTTTTTAATAAAGTTAATTTAATTAACTAAAATAAACTTTATTTTTATTATTTTAAAAAATAATTTTTAAATTTAAATAATAAATATTTTTAGAAATTAAAGAACTATAATATATTTAAAAATATATTATAAAGAAAACTAATTAAAGAAAACTTTAGTATTAATAATATTAAGAAAGTTAAAAAAAGATTTAAAAACTTTAAATAGAATAATATTAGAAAAGTTATAAAGAATAAAAAAATCTTATTAATTAATATATTAATAATAAATAGTTTATTATCTTTATTTTTTAGAAAAGTAATAATAATAATTATTTACTTTTTCTTTATATAAATTAATAATCTTAGTATATATTTTACTTTAATTATTATTAATAAATATTATTTAATTAACTTAATTCTTCTTAATAATTATAATATTATATATTTAGTTAATAATATTTCTTTATTAAATAATAAAAAGATTACTAAGTTTAATAATAATAATTTTATTAAATATAAAACTTTATTACTTCTAATTATTAGATATAATATTTATATTATTAAGAATATTCTTATTAAACTAAAAGAATTTAAAATTAAAGATTTAATCTTAATTAATATAACTTTTATTCTTAGTTTTTATATTAATATTATTTCTAAGTTTTAATTAATAAAAGTAAACTTATAGTTTTATAAACTTAATTATATTTTAAAATATAATATATTAAAGAAAAGTATAATTATTATATCTTTTATATAAAAGTTTAATTTAATTTTCTTTTAATTTAAGAAAGTTATTTTCTATTTAAGTATATTAAATAATATCTTTATAAATTAAGTTATAATAATATATCTAATTATTTATTATAAGATTAAGAAACTATTTAGAAAATCTTATAACTTATTATCTAATAAAGTAGATATAATATAAATATAATATAATCAAGTTAGATATCTAGAATAAAAGACTTTGAAATATTTAATAAATAAAATAAGAAATATAAAGATTAAAAAGATTTTAAAAATTGATTATAAATATTATATAAAAGTATATATAAAGTAAATTATTAATTATTATTTAGAAAACTAATAATTATTAAAACTTTTTTATAAAATTATATAGAATCTATTTAACTTTCTAATATTATTTAATAGATATTCCTAGTTATTATTAATTAAAGAATTATATAATAATAAGATCTTTAAAATTTTATTAGTTAATAAAACTTATTATAAAATATTTTATATTATTATTAATTTTAAAGTATAAATAAAATAATAATATTACTTATTAATATATATTATTAAATAAAATAATAATATATTAGTAATTAAAATTAATAATTATACTAAGTTTAAATAATAAATTAAAATAAAGAGAATTAAAATAAAGTTATTATTAGTTTATACTTATAAATTAAATAATATAATAGAATATATAGATTAAAAGATTATTATTAAAATAATAAAAATATAAATTTAAATAAAACTTCTTATAAATTTATAATCTGAAATTATATAAATAATAATTTATTTATATAATATTAATCCTTTATAATAATAAGAGTTTAGAATTTTAAATAAAGTTTTTGAAAATTAATTTAAATAATATAATAATATATTATAGGAATTCAATGAAAAATAAGATTATATTATTCTTAGAATTAATAACTAAAAAGCTAAAAAAGTTAAAAAGTCTTAAAGATTTATATATATATAATAGTTATATAAGTTATATATTTAAGATATATATATATTAAATATACTTAAAAGTCTATCTTACTACTAAAGATAATAACTTTAGAATCAAGTAATAAGATTAATATAATATATATAAAGATTATTAATATAATAAGTTTAATATATATAGATTATTATATTACTCTTCTTTTTGAAAAAGCTTATCTTCAAGTATTTTAAGTCTACTAATTATAATTAATAAGAATAGTTAATAAGTATAAAAATATTAATTAAATATAATAAAATTAAATAAATATAATAGAAAATTAAAACTATTATATATCTTTCTATAATTATATATCTAATTATTTAAAGAATTATCACCTTTATATTAGAGTTATAAAATAATCACTTTTAAAATATTTATAATTATTCTTTCCTACTTAATATAATTATAGTTACTTTAAAAGAAATATTAAAAGATTAAATAAAAAGAGATTTTCTAAATAGAATATATTAAATAAATATAAAGTTATCTTAAAGTTAAATACTTTATATTATATTAAGTTAGTATTATAATTAAGTTATTATATATAATATTCTAGAGATTAATATTATTTATAATAAATAAAAATCTTCTTTATTTCCTATTTCTTTTTATTAGTAATATTAATAAATAATAAGAAATTGTTTATTTATCTAAGAAGTAGATTATTTAAAGTTTTCTTTAATTTATTAGTAGAGAATATAAAATATATCTTTATTATTTTAAATAACTTAAACTTAAAAAAGTAATTAATCTTTATAAGAATTTTGAAATATCTATTTATTAGAAAATCAAGCTTTTTAAAAGATTATTAGATAAATAGATATTTTATATTTAACTAAATATAGTTATTAATATCGAAATTAATAAGATAATATAATATATTTATAATTTAAACTATATACTTTTAAACTTTCTTGATTATTTAATAAATATATTCTAATACTTTTAAATTCTTTTAAATATATATATATATATTAGTAATATTAAGATTGTTTATAAATTATAATATATTAATTTCTTTCTAAGTTTATATATATTATAATTCTTAATTATATAATATTTTAAATAAACTTATATTATTTAAAGATATATAAAGTAAAATTAATTAAATATAATTTATTATTAATAAGAATTTAAACTAATTATTTTAATAATAGTTAATAAAAAGTTAAAATCTCTTTTATAAATATTAATTATAAATCTTAATCTAATTATTTATTTATAAATAGTTAGTAATTAAGAGTTTAATTTAAGTTCTTAAAATATTATTAAACTCTTTTTAGAAAATAAATATAAACTATAAACTATAATCAAAAAATATTATTATAAATAGATTATAGTATTAATAGATATATTAAAAGTATAATTAAACTTATTCTCAAATATTAATTATCTTATAATATAGAATAGTAATTATTTACTTATTAAAATAATTAATAATAATTAGAATATTATTAAAATTATATTTATTTTTATTAAAGTTATAATAATCTATTATAATATATTTCTATATATATATAAAGATTAATAAAAAGTAAAATAATTTTAATATTTTATTATAAAGAATTAAACTTTTATAATAAATATAATAATTATAAATATATATATATATTAAAATAATTAATTTATATTAATAATATAATTTAATAAATAAAAAAATAGTTTTTTAATATTAAAGTATATAGTTAATATAGAATTATATATTTTATAAATAAATAATATATAAAGATTTTAAATATTAAAAATAATAAAATAATTATTATATATAAAAAGATTATCTTTAAAAATTAATTAAAGATTATTATAAATAATTTAAACTTTTAAAATTTATAAGCTTTTTAAATTATAATTAGTTTTAAAAAGATAATTAATAAAGAAAATTAAAAATAAAAGAAAATTAGAAATATTAAATATAATAATATTAATTAATAGTTTATTAAAGATTTTTAAATTAATCTAACTTTTATATAAAAATTATTATAATTTATTTTATTTTTTTTATTTATTTTATAATAATAATTTATTAACTTTATAAATTAATATATTTATAAAAAGATTATCTTTTTTTAAATAATAAATAATTAAGAAATTATAATATTATAAATATTTATCTTCTAAGTTATATAGAAATAATTAAGATCTTGATTATTAAATAATAATAAGGTTATATAGTAATATTATAAGGTTTATTATTAATAATAGTTATAATATAAATTGATTGTAATTATAATAATAAATATAAATAGTAACTTGAATTTAATTAATTAAATAAATTAAATATAAAGCTTTATATACTAAAAAAACTATTCTAATTTATATAGATCTTTATATTATTATTACTTATCTTTACTTAATAATAAATAATAATAAGTAAAATACTTAATAATACTCTTTACTAATTAATAATAAATATTCTAGATTATATAATTCTTAATTAACTTAGAATTATCTTATTTTATTCTTATTTTACTAAATATATTTATCTTTATTTAAAGTTCTATTAAGAATACTTACTAATATAATTTTGTTAATAGAGTTTTATTAATAGATTTCTACTAAGAGATTATTATTAGTTTTAATATCTAGTACTATTCTTAGTATAATAATTATAATTATAGTTTTACTTTTTAAATTTAAAGTTTTTAAATATTTATTATAATCTAGAATTATAATATTATCTCTTTTCTAGTTTAATATTATCTCGATATTTATTATAATAATATAAAGTATTTACTTAAACTTTTTAATAAATACTTTATTCTTTCTTTCTTTATTATATTTATAATCTATATTAGTAAGTTAATAAATTATTATATTAATTTATTTTCTTATACTTCTAAAAGAATTCTTATAGATATAGTTTATTCTTATTATAAAGATAAAAGATTTAAGTATAGAATTATTTCTAATTTAAAGAAATATTCTAAATATATAAAAATTAGTAATTATATTAAATATAATATTTTTAATTCTATTAAGGAGGATTAAAAGGTATTAAAATAAGAAAAAACAAAGATTTATTAAAAGAAAAAAGAGATATTAATAAAGTTACTTTATTTTAAATAATAGAAGAATTTATTTTATAAATATATTATAAAAATACTTTATTGAAATCTTTATTCTTTAGATAAATTAGATACTAAGGAAGAAAAAGAAAGATTAAAGAAAGAATAATCTAAATAAACTAAATAAACTTTTTAAATAACTAGTTCTTTTAAAATCAATCTTTTTATCTTTAAGTTCTTTCTAATAAATAATTTGAAGTTAGTTATTTAACTAGAAAGTGAGAATATCTTTAATAGAATTTCTCTAAATACTATAAGTAATTTAAATTCTTAACTAGTTTTTATATATTTTCTAAATATAAATATTCTTTTTATTTTATTAAATAATATAATTATCTTCTAATATATTTATAATCTAATATTTCTTTAATATTATACTTAGTATTTAAGTTAATTAGTTTAATTTCGATATAAAGTATATTTAATATTCTTAATAGTACTAGTTTAAATAATAAAATATAGAAAACTAAATATATTTTTATTATTATTAATAACTTCAATTTATAATTAACTAGTTTAACTACTTTATTGATTTTGAAAAATCTTAATTTCTTATAATCTAGTTTATTACTTAGTCTTTTTATATTAATATTTTATTTAAGAAAGTAAACTTTATTCTTCTTTTTAAATATTAATTTTATATTATACTTCGAATTATAATAATTTGTAGTTTGTTATAAAATAAACTTAATATCTAATAATAATTATTTATATAATTTCTTTAATTTATTTACTTTTATAATATTTATATCTAATTTTACTTTATCTATTAATTATATATTATATACTTTTAATTCGAATTTAAAGTTAGTATAAACTAGTATTATATTTATAATTATTACTTTCAAGATATTATATATAAATTATATAAATAGTAATAATTCTATTTAATTATCTTATTTATAATTAATATAATATTATAAATACTATTCTAATATTTAATTTAATTATTCTATTTAACTATCTATTTATAAATAAAATATTATAAATAGTTTTCTTTTAATTCTTAGTAATACTATAAATATCTATTAAAATTTCGATATAAAGAGTTTATCTTAATTTGAAATTATCTTTATTAATACTCTATATATACTAGTTATTATTTTTAAGAAAATATATATTAAATCTTCTATTATATTATTCTCTTTATAAAGAATTATATATTTAAACTTAGTTAATCGATTTATAATTATTAAAATAGAGTTATATACTACTTCTATAATTAAATCTTTTAAATATAATAATTTAACTATAAAGTTTTATATAATAGACTTTTATAACTAAGTAAATATATCTAAGCTTTTAAACTAATTATATAAAGTATACTATAAAATTTTATTTTATATATAAATATTATAATTCTTAATAACTTCTTTAATTATCTTTCTTATTTATAGAAAATAATAATTTACTTTAATCTTTATAAATATTTTTATAATTCTTTAATATCTATAAGTTAATAGTTTATATTATTCTTAAGTATACTATTTAATTAATATCGAAAGAATATATATCTTCTTATAAAAGTATATAATATTATCTTTAATTATAAATCCTTTATCTAATTATTTTAATATTTATTTTATAGTAGAATTATTTTTATAATACTTTTATACTTATTTCTCTAAGTAGTTATTATAAAGTAATATTATTATAACTAATTAGATTATATTAAATATTAATAAATCTTCTTCTTTTTAAAGTATAATATATAATTTATATATTTTATTCTCTAGATATTTTAGTTTCCTACTAAATATATTAGTTTTAATATTTTTATTTTCTTTAATATATAATATCTTAAAGTTATATATAATTAATATTTCTATTTATTATATTTATTATCTATTTAGAACTTTAGTTATTATAAAGTATATTAAATTTTTATAATCTAAATAAATTTAAACTATATATTTAGATTCTTTAAAATAAACTCTTTATTCTTTAAAAGTATTAATAATAATTAACAATTTTTTATTATATATTTTATAATTCAACTTTATTAATTATAGCTTTTTAAAATAATATACTATTAATTATAACTTTCTATCTTTACTTAATTAACTAAAGATTATATTTAATATATAATCTAATATATCTATCTTAATAATAATTATTCTTTTAAAATCGAAGATAATAAGAATTAATATTTATATAAAAACTTATTTAAAAATATTAAATATCTATTATATTATATTACTCTATTTATACTTAATATCCTTCTTAGTTAACTTTATAAGTAATATTATAATTTTCAAATAATCTTTAATAAATTGTTTATAGAAATTTATAAATTTTAAAAAAAATTATATTTCTTTAACTTTAGTAAATTATATTTACTTTAAAACTTCTTTAACTTTTTCTAGACTTATTTTAAATTTATTAATATTAATAATATATTCTAAGAATTTAGTTTTAATAATATAGAATTTATATTTAAATAATTTTAATAAAATACTTATATTCTAAAAAATTTCTAAGATTTTTTATATAATTTCGATATACTTTTTAAAAGTTTTAATAAAGATTAAAATATTATCAAAGTAAATTATATAATAATTATCAAGATATTTTTTTAATAAGTTATTAACTAGCTTTATATATATAACTAGTATATTTATAAACCTAAAGAGTATTATCTAGTATTTATAATATCTATACTAAATATAAAATATAATCTTTTATTTATTACTCTTTTTAATTCTAATTAAATTAAATCTTATATATTAATTTAACTTTATAAAATATTTAACTTTCTTAATTTAATTTTATAGTTTATTAACTAATAGTAATAAATATTAATCTTTAATTATAATAGTATTAAACTTTTAATAATTAATAATAAGTTTATTTTTCTTATCTCTTTTCTTTAATATAAAGAAAATTAATATTCTTACAAATAAAAAGAATTCCTTAATAAATCCTTTAACTAAATTTTCATCAAAGTATTTATAAAGTAGTTTAAACTTCTTCTTTAATAATAATATAATTAATAAGAATAGTAATTCTTTTTCTTCTTCTAATTTTATCTTATAATTTTAAAACTAATATTTTAATAAAGTATTCTTTTAAAATCTTTTTTTAAAGATCTCTATATATTTCTAATATTTTATTAATATATTCTTTAATAAAGAATCTTAAATTAAATATTTAATTTCTAAAGTATTATTTACTTTTAATATAAATAATTTTTCTTATTATTTTCTAAACTAGAATATTAGTTTTATAAAACTTTATATAAACTTTATTTTATATTTATATTTATTTAATTTCAAAGTCTTTTTAATCTAGTTAATATATAGATTATAATATATTAATTATAATATTCTTAAAGTTATTTAATATTCTCTTTATAAAACTAAATTTATTTATATCTATTTAGAATACTATTCTATTTATATTTTAAATTCTTATATTTTATATTAAACTAATCTATTTTTTATAATTAATTACTTATTAATTAAATATAATATATATAAAACTAGTTTCTTAAAAGTTTATAATTTTATTAAAATAGTAACTTTTAATATTATAAAATTTTTTATTACTTCCAAGTTTATTACTATTTAGAGTAGTTATCTATTTATATATATTATATAAAAGAACTATTATATCTTTAAAAAGTTTCTTAACTTTCTAATTAGTTTTTTAAATAACTTTATAAATTATTTTTAATTAATATAGAATACTTTGTAATAAGGTTTTATAATTAATATATTCTATTATATCTTAACTTTATTATTTATTAATTTTATATAATAAACTTAGTCTTTTATTAAGAATTATATAACTAGTTATTTAATATAAATATTCTCTTTATTTTTAATTTAATATTAAAGTTATATCTTTTTTAAATATTAAAATATAATCTAATATTATTTAATTTAGAATATAATATCTTTGAAATCTATTCTAAAAGGCTTTTAGTAGATCTTCTTTATTTCAAATTATTTTTATTTAAAATACTTATTATTTATATATTTTAATATATAAACTTTATTTATTTTAAATTTAAAGTTTTTAATATAATTATAATATTTAACTATTTAATTTAAATAAATCTAAACTTTAATTTTTTAAATATTATTTCTTTCTTTAATAATTTATTCTTTATCTATTTATAATAATATATATATTATATCTTTTAACTATTAAATAAATATATTTATTTAATTTCTTTTCTTTTATAATTTCTTAGAATATTAATTTATATTATCCTTTTCTAATTAATATACTAAATAATAATTATTATAATATATTATCTATAATAATAATATATAATTATTGTTTTAATCCTTTAATTATTTATTTATTATATTAATTTAATATTCAAATATATTCTAAATATTCTTTCCTATTAATATATTAAACTATTCTTTTCTTTTTTTATTTTTCTTTAATTTCTATCTTTAAAACTTCTTTTAATAATCTTTTATTAGATAACCTTGAAATCTATATTCGAAATAAAGTTTCTTTTCTTATTTATAGTCTCTTTCTATTTAAGAAAGGTTATTATAAGATATAATAATATTTATCTATATAAGATTATTATAATTATTATTATATTTCTTTAATTAATTAAGTTTAGGGTTAGGGTTAGTTAGGGTTAGGGTTTGGGTTTAGGGTTTTAGGGTTAGGGTTTTTTTAGGGTTTAGGGTTTTTTGTGGGGTTTTAGGGTTTAGGGTTTAGGGTTTTAGGGTTTGGGTTTAGGGTTAGGGTTAGGGTTAGGGTTAGGGTTAGGGTTAGGG
>JANGZZ010000446.1:0-14843 GCA_026225955.1 Clarireedia paspali | reverse complement strand
TTAGATTTAAATAAATATACTTTAATTTTATAATTATATATATAAGTTTATAATAGAAAAAAGTCTTTTAGTTATATAAATTATTAATATATATAATTAATTAGTATATAGTTTTTAATTAATTATTTATATTTTAAAATAATTATATAAGTTTTTAAATAAATAATTAGAAAAAAAGTAAATAATTAAATATAACTATTAATTATAAGATTAAGAAGAGTATAATAAATTATTAAAAAATTACTTTAATTATTATATTCTTTAATTTATAAAAGTGTTTTTAAATATTTAGTTATAGACTTAAGATTATAATAAAATTATTTAAAAAAAGAAATATTAATAAATATAAACTTATTAGTTTTAAAGTTAATAAGAGCTTTAATTTAATAAAAGATATTATTCTTTATTAGTTTATATAGTATTATTAAATAGTTACTTTCTATTAATTTAATTAGATTTAAATATCTTATATCTTTTAATTTATTTAGAAAAAAGTCTTTTTTTAAATAATATTTTTTATTTAATTTATTTCTAACTATTTAATATAAATTATAATTTTAGTTTAAACTATAATTAATATATTATTTTTTTCTTTAAATTCTTTTAATATATCTTTATACTTTTTAATCTTATTTACTATATAATAAAGAGTTTAAATATAGTATATAAAGAAAAAAGAGTTTTTTAAATATTTATTTATTTAAATAAATAGAGTAGTTTATTAAAATATAAAGAAGAAATATTAAAATATATTTATAAGTAGTTATAATTAGTTATTAGATATATTTTATAATACTTTTTATAATATATTAATAATAAAAGTAATAATAAAGTTTATAATAAATTATTAACTCTAAATATAAAATATAATATAATTATAATAATTAATTATAACTATTATAACTTTTATAAATAATTTATAAATCTTCTTTATAACTATAATATTTATATTATTACTATTAATAATATAAAGAATTATAATATCTTCTTTATAATTTTTATTTATAAAGTAGTTTATAAAAAAGTATATATAATAGTTTTAATTAAGTTTATAAATAAAATTAATTCGCTTTTTAATATTATTTTTAAAGTAGTTATTATTATTACTTTTATTAGTTAGATTAGTTAATAATTTAAATTATTAATAAAATAATTTAAACTTAATATTATCTTTTTAAACTAAATAATAATAAATATTCTATATTTTTTATTATTTAATTAAATTTATTAAGAAGTAAATAATATCTTTAATTAATAAATTAAAGATATATATATTATATATATAATATCTTTTAATAAATTATAATATTAAACTTTTAATTTAATTAATAATATATTAATATTTAAAGTTATTATTTATAAAGTTATTAATATATTAATATATTTAACTTTTAATTATTTTCTTTTATATATAAATAAAAGTTTCTTAATTATTAGAAAGTTTAGATTTTAAAAAAAGAATTTTAATTAATATATAAATTATTAAAACTAAAGTTAAAGTTTAATAAATAACTTATAATTATTATTATAAAACTAAAGTTTAGAATATATTATAAATTATTATTATATTATATTCGATTATAAATTATAATAATAATTACTATTCTATTTTATTTATAAGTATTATAAACTAAGTTTAAATTTATTATATTTACTTTAATAATATATTAACTATTAGATTAAAAGAAATTAAAAAAGTTATTATTAATAAACTAATAATAAAGGAAATTCTTTAAATATTTTTACTTTTCTAATATTACTCTTTTTATAAATAAATATTAATATTTTAAATAAGATAAATAATTTCTAATTAATATAAATAAATAGATATAAAAGATTTACTTTTATTATATTCTAAGAATAATTTATCTTCTATTTAAAGTAATATTTAATTAGATTTAATAAGTTCTTAAATATTAAATTAAGTTTTAAAAAAGAAAGTTAAAAAGTTTTCTTATTATATAAAGGTTTAACTAAAAATATTAAAAGATAAAATATATAAATACTTTTAAGAAAGTATTCAAAATATAAATATTATTAAATTAAGTTTTTTAAGATTTAAATAAGTTTATAAATAATAAAAGAATAAATATTATATATTAATAAATTAAAATAAATTTACTTTTATTATTCAAGAAATTATTAAAAGGATTTAAAAGTAAAAAGGAATTTATAATAATATTATTTATAATTATTAATATAGTTAAAAAAATTATTAAGTTATTAATAATATAATAATATTATTAATTTAGAATATTAAATAACTTTAAAATTAATAATTAAAGAATTAAAAAGATTATAAGAATTTAAAAACTTATATATAAAAAGTTATTATATAAAATAAGTAATTAAATTATATATATATTAATATATATATATAGTCTAGTTTCTAAATCTAATTTATATATAATTAGTATTAAAGGTATTGATAGCTAAATAGAGTAATAATAAATATAGAAATAGTAAAGTGAGAATTAATTACTCTCTTTTTAATTAAGAATCTTTTCTTCTTTTATAGAGATTCTTAGCTAAAAAGGAATAATACTAATTATATTAATTGATAATAAAGAATAATTCTTAACTAATACTTTTTAATTGATTTTTTTAACTAATCTAACTTTTAGTTAATTCTCTTAGTTATCTAGTTAATAAAGTATTATTAATATAATTATAATAATCAGTTAGGATACTACTAAATCTTATATAAAGTAATAATTATATTATTAAACTAATTATATTAATTAATTTCTACTAATATAATTATCAAGTTAGATAATACTTTCTATAATATACTTTCTAAATTATAACTTTGAACTATATTAAGAAAAGAAAAAAAATTAATAAATAAAATAATTTCTAATATCTTGTTTTAAAGATTATATATCTAGTAAATTACTTTTATTTTTAACTGATTTTTAGAAAACTTTATTCTAATAAATATAATTTAGATTATTTATATTTATCAAGTAATTCTTTTAGTTAATAATATTATAATCAAAAGATCAAATATTTATTAGAAATATATTTATAAGTATTTAATTAACTTAGTAAATAATTATTGATTAAAACTATTTGTTTTAAATAATTGTTTTTATTATTATTATTTTAATCGAGACTAGTTTTTAATAAATTATTATTATAATAATAAGGTTTAAAATAAGTTTCTAATATATTTATAATAAAAATACTTTTTCTATTTATATAATATATATATACTATATATAATATAGTATTATTATTAGTATTATTACTTTTTACTTTTTTTCTTCTAATTTTTATATTTATAATTATAATTATTATACTTTCTAAATAGAATCGTTTTAATATAAATAAAAAGAATAAAAGTAGAGATAATTATATATTAAATAATATACTAGATTATTATATTAATATATATCTTATTAAATATATTTTTTATAATTAAATAATATAAAGTTAACTTTTTATATATCTTTAGCTTTTTAGAGAAATATATTATAAAACTAATATAAGTAAGTTTGATTCTCTTTATTTTCAAGTTTTATATTTTCTAATTATAAAGTAGTTTTACTTTCAATTAAGTTTAATAAAGGTATTTAGACTTTTATTATTTAAATATTATTAATAAGTTTAGTTTTTATTTTATCTTTTTAATCTTTTTATCTTCTAGTTACTAATCTTTTTTATAACTAGATTTAAATAGACTCTTTTTATTTTTAGTTATTATAATTAGCTTTTACCTCTAATTATACTAATTATACTTCTATTAATATACTAAAATAATTTACTAGATTATCTTCTTCTTTTAATTATATAGAAATTAATTTAATCAATTCTATATTTTAAATCGTTAATAAAGAGTTTATATTTTTATAATCTTATAAGTTTTCTTATAATTTTCCTTTCTTTATTCTAAATATAATTATTCTAAATATTAAATAAATATTTACTCTTTCTTTAGAATAATAATATATAAAAGTTCTATCTTATTTTTAAAAGTTAGAAGATTATAGAATATTGATTTTATCTTTTAAAGCTTTATTAAATATATAATATATACTTAGTCTAAATAGATTTTTTATAAATAACTATCTTATTATCTTTTTAGAATATCCTAATTAAAAGTTTCATTTATATATAAATCGGTTTATTATATACTTCCTATATTTAATAATAAGTTAAATCGAATAATATATAGATATTTATATTTAATAATATATTTTTAACTCTTTTATTAATTAGATTATTCCTTCTTTAAATCTTATATTTATTTATAAAGAGTTTTATTTAATTAATTTATTTAAAAGTTAAATAATACTATTATTAACTACTTTTTAATTAAGTTATAATAATTATTATTTATAATCTAATATAAATAGTTTGTTTAGTAACTATATTACTAAGTTATTTAAGATTCTTTAAAGTTTTTATAAAGATTCTTATTCTAATTTTAATCTAATTAATCTTATAAATAACTTTAAGAATATACTTTTAAATAATTCTTTTAAGAAACTTTATAATAAATTTAGAACTAAGACTCTTTATACTAAATAATAAAATTAATTTAACTTAGATAAATATAAAGAAAAGTATTTTATTTCTTATAAAGTTTATACTTAGAATACTCTTTATAATAATAAATAAAGTGTTTATTATAATTATAAGTATCTTAGAAAGCTTAAAAGATATTAAACTTATAAAATAAAAAAGTATTAATTTATTTTAAAAGAGTTTCTACTTTTTATTTAGATTTTATTAACTAAGTTTAAAAAGAGGATATTAGAAAAAGTAATATTTTATATTTTATTATAATAAGTTTATTAACTTTATTTTTAAGAATTTACAAAGATTAAAATATATCTTTAATATTAAATAAAAGCTTTTAAAATTAATCTTGATAATAATCTTTTAAATAATAAAGTTAAAGAAGAAGATATAAAAATAAAAGAAGATAATAATAAAAATAATGAATTTAAAGATAATAATATTTTTAATCTATTTAAAACTTCTTCTACTTATTTAAAAAGTCTTTATTATATTAAAAACTTTAATAAACCTTTTACTTCTTAAAATCTTTCTTATAATAATATACTCTTTATATCTTTTATTAAAATAATAAGTATATTTCAATTAATAAAAGTTATTATTTTTAATAATATTTATAAATAAAGTTCTACTTTATATTCTTATTTTAATCTTATAAATAAACTAAGTTTATTATATTATCTTTCTTAAATATACTCTTTTATTATTTTTTATATTTAAGATACTATTGTTTTTATAAATATTTTAATAACTTTATTTAATTAAGATCTTTCTAATAAATAAACTTTATTTACTTTATAAAGATTTTATTATAATATTAATTACTTTATTTACTTTCTAAGTTCTTCGAATATATTTAGATTATTAGTTACTTTGAATTTATATAAGATATAAATTAAGTTGATTATAAAGTTGATAATAAATAAGTTCTTTATAAAGGAAATAGAGATATTAATAATAGTTAAGTTAAAGTAATAATTAGATTCTAGAAAGATAATTTAAAATAAATTCTTTCAACTTTTATAAGTTTAATTTAGAAATTAGTTTTGAGAATTAAATTTATTTTAAATTTAAAATCCTCTTATTTTTATAAAATATATAAAAAGTATTCTAAATTACTTTATATATAGTTTATAGTCTTATAATATTATATTCTTAAATTAAGATTCTTATTTATATTCTCTTTTATTTTATCTTAAATTATCTATTTATTAGTTTATATTCTTCTAAATATTAAATTTATTAAAGTATATTCTATAAGATTATCTATCTATTAATATATATTTTTAATATAATTAGTACTTTTTAATTATTATACTTTGAGTTTTTAAAGATAAGTTGAAAGGAATAAAATAAAATAGATTTTTAAATAAGAACTTTAATAGTTTTTCAAAAGATTAATTAATTCGATCTAACTTTCTTATAAATCTTAGATATAAATTTATTAGTAAATACTTATTTTAAAGTTATAAATCAAATAAAAATATTAATAAATAAAAGATTAGTTAAAGATTATTAACTATTAAATTAAATTTTTTAATTTTACTTTTTATATTCTATAAGTTTAGATAAATATAAAAGTATTTAAACTATTAATATATAAAGTTCTTAATAAGATTATTAGTTAATATATCTTTAATAGGAAGATAAATAATATTAAATAATTTCTTTATATATTCTTATTTTAACTATATATTTTAGATATCAATATATTATAATTTAATTAAGATTTACTTATTTTTATTTACTACTAATTTTATTATTTAGATATTATTATAATAGATAATAATAAATTTAAAAATAACTAGATTAAGTTCTTTTAATAATCTTTTTATAATTATAGTTTCTTTAATAGTTTATTCTATACTAAGTAACTTAGCTTTAATTATAGATATTATTATTATATTTTATTTTAATACTTTCTAAATAATTAGTTTACTATATAGTAATATTATATATTCTTAAAAAGATTACTTTGTTTTATTATTATTTGTAAAAGATATATTTAAGATAATAAATAGTTATAATAAATAATTTGTATTATATTCTATAATAAGATATCTTGTTTTTTATAAATAATTAATATAATAATCTATTATCTTTAAGTAGTTTTCTAATAGATTAATTAAAAAGTAAAAGAGTTATAAAGTTATAAAAGCAATATCTATATATAATATAATTATAGTATATAGAATCGATTCTATTTTCTCTTAATACTTCTTAACTTTCGATTTTATTATAACTCTTTTATTTTTCTTAAACTCTATAATTAAAAGTAGAGTATTTAAAAGATTACTTTTTATAAAATTGAATTTCCAACTAATCTTTTTAATATAGATATTATAAACTAGTTATAGTTTCTTCTAAATATAGTTTCTAATTATTTATATTTCTAAGAACTACTTAGTATTATTTATCTTATATAATTTATATATAAAGTAAATATTATTTATAATTCTTTCAACTTCCTTTTTATAATTCTTATTATAAATTATTTGGATATTATCTATAAAAAATAGTATTAATATTTTATAATTTTCACTAACTAGTATATAAGACTTATTTAAATATAACTTTATTTCTAAACTAATTAAAGTTTTAATAAAGTCTTTAAATTATATTATTAGAGAATCTTGAAGATTATAAAGAGTATAATTAATAATTACAATTATATCTTCAACTTTATATCTATCTAGAAGATAATATATAATTAATTCTTTATTTAGATTATATAGTATATTTATAAAGATATTAATTATATTATATTAATTTATTTTAAAGTTAAATTTAATAACTATAATTATAATTATCTAAAAAGAATAAAATATAAATATTATAATATATATTAATTTAATTATACTTTTAATTTAAAAATCACTTTTTATTATAAAATATAATTTATATTTTATAATAAATCTATCTTAATTAATTTTATAAATAAATATTTATTTAAAAGAAATTAAATTTATTATAATTAAACTTTTTAAAATCTCTCTTTATATATTATAAAATTTAAGATTATTAATCTCTTTATTATAATTAACTTTAAATACTAATTTTAATAAATAATTTTTAAAATCTTAATAATATTTAAATATTTTAGATATTTAAATTTTATAGATTTTAAATAATTATAATAATTCTATTATAAGTTTCTTAGATTTATTTATAATTATTATTATTATTATATTATAAAGTATTATAAAGTTTCTTTATTTTTTATCTCTATTTATATTTAATTAATTAAGCTAGAATATATTATAAAAATTATTAAACTTCTTAATACTTTGTTTAAACAATTAAAAGATAATTATATTAATAAAGATATTAACGATTTTATTATTATATCTAAAATAATATTTTTTCTTTCTTTTTAATATATTAGTTAAACTAGATAGTTAAAAGGTAAATAAACTTTAATTAATTTTATTAGTTTTATTTACTTTTCTTACTAAGATCTTAATTATAAATCTTAATCTTTTAAATAGTAGTTTAATTATTAATATATTTAATAATTGATTATTATCTAATTCTTTAAAATAAGATTTAATTCGATTTCTTTTATATAACTAGTTATTATTATATAATATATATATAAAGTTATATAGTTTGTTTTCAATTTAAAGAAATATATACTTAGATATTTCTTTATTTAAATTATCTTTATATTCTCTATAAGATATATTAACTATATTAATATATTCGAAGTTTATTTTATTTCTAAGTTTAAAAACCTTTTTAATTATTAATAAGTTTAAAAGAATAATAATATTTAGTTCTAAATTCTCTATTTTAATCTTTTCTAGACTTTATTTATTATTAATATAATTTATTATTTCTATACTTTAAGTTTAGTTCGAGATAATTAGAATTTTATTATCTCTTTAATCTTTAAACTAATTATCAAAGCTTTATATATCTAAATTATCTTTATTATTATCTAGATATAAACTATTATTTTTTAAGTAAATATTATTAGAAGATATTTATTTATTATTATTAAGTTTCTTTATTTCTAAGATTTACTTATAATAATTCTATTTAATAATATTTTTCAAAGTGAATCTTTTAATAAATAAGATAAATTTAATAATATTATTACTTTCTAGTATAAATCTATTTAGGTTTTTAATAATATTTATATTAAGGATTTAAATAAGATTATTTAATAATTCTTTTAAGATTAACTTTTGTTTCTTAGTTATTTTAGAATAAATAATATTCTTATTAAATTGAATATTTCAAGTAATAATAATTTAATTAAGTTTCGGGATTTATATTCTATAAATTAATATACTAAATATATATTCTACTAAGTATTTAAAGTATATTCTCAGATTTATTTTATATTACTTCTTATTTATTTATATTTCTTATTCTTTATTAAAAGAGTAAGTATAATAATTAAAATAGTAAATATTATTCTAATTAGAATATAAGTTAATAGTAATTAATATTACTAATACTAGATTATATTAACGAAAGTATTATTTAAATTAATTATTAAGAACTTTATTTAAAGTTTTGAACTTTTATTACTATAAAGAATTAATATTATATAAGTAAATAGCTATTTATATAATTTCAAATTATAGGTTTATAAAAAACTTTATTTAAGTTTATATTTTTATTACTTTAATAATAATTTCTTAACTTATATACTCTATTATATTATTTGATTTATAAGTATAAGTTAGTAATAACTTTATTTTAATTCCCTTTATTTTAATCTATTATTTAAATTTAGTATAACTATTAATTCTAATTATTAATATATTATTATCTTGTTTAATAATATATATTGATAAATAATATTATTATTTTATTTATACTTTAAAATTTATAATAATATAAAATACTTTATAATAAGTTTTATTAACTAATAAAATTCTAAAGATCTTATTATTATATAATTCTTTAATTAATAATAATTAGAAATATCTATTAAATAATATTAAGAAGTTAAATAAATTTTATATAACTTTATAAAAAGATTATAATAATTATTAATTCTTTAAATAATAATTAATAATTTATTTTATATATACTTTTATATAATATTTATAATTAATTTTTAAAATCCTTTTAATCTTTATATCTTTTATTTTATTTATTAAATATTTTAAAATCTTTTATTTTAAATATTTAACTTGATTATATTATATTTATATTATATTTACTTTATTAAATAATAAATTATAAGATTATTTAAATAACTTATTAATTTTATAATAAATAATTAGATATATTATTATAATTTAGTTTATAAGAATATTATTTAATATATTTAAATAGAAAATAACTTTCTTAAATTAAAAGAAGATTAAATTAAACTTTTATATAAAAGATATAATAATTATACTTTTCTTTAATATATTATATTTTAAAATATAATTAAGTTTATAAAATTATAAATTTACTTTTATTAATTAAAACTTTAAAATAATATTAATATAAAAACTAGAAATAAAAACTATATTAATTAAAACTAAGTTTTTAATTCTAAGTCTTTTTAATTTAATAAAGATATTCTTAATAATATAAATACTATATTTAATAATTAAAAGTAATAAAGTTTTATATTTAATAAAATTATTATTATTAGATTTAATAAACTTCTTATTATTTAATAAAGAAATATTATTAATTAAATATATAATATTATAATTATTAAAAAGAGTTAAATTAGTTAAATAATACTTTTTAATAATAACTAAAGTAAAATATATATTAAGATTATTAGTTTATATAAGAGAAAAGTAAATAATTATTATTATTACTTTTCTAAAGAATAAAGATAATAAACTATTTATTACTAATATATTAATTAGTAAAATCTCTTTATTCTTTATAATTTTTTTAATATTATTCTATTTAAAGTTTTTAAATCTCTTTTTAATCTTCTTAATATTATTAGTATTAAAGTTTTCTTTAATTAGTTTTCTTTATAATATATTTTTAAATATATTATAGTTTTTTAATTTCTAAAAATATTTATTATTTAAATTTAAGAACTACTTCTTAGAATAATAAAAATAAAGTTTATTTTAATTAATTGAATTAACTTTATTAGAAGAGATTATAATAATTACTAGTTCTATTATATTATTACTAATAGTTATTATATATATACTTTTTCCTTTTAGTTTATATACTTTATTTACTAATTGAATCTTAAAGAGATTAATTACTTTATTAAAAGTTATAACTAGTTTTCTTTATTCTTATCTTTAATTAATATATTTAAACTTTTTATTTATCTAAATTAATTTGAATTTAACTTTTATTATCTTTAAGAAGATAATTATAATAAATATACTAAGAGTTTTATTTAGATTATAAGTTTATACTTTATTGAAAACTTGAATCTACTTTTAGTACTAGTTTAATCGTGAACTTTAATTATAATAAACTTAGTTAAATACTTTATTATATTCTATTTAAATATCAAGAATAACTAATAATTTATTTAATATAAAATATTCTTTAAATAAATAGATATAGCTTTGAAGATTAATTCTATTATATTTAGTATTATAAAGGTTTTAGTTAATTAAAAAGTTTTTATTAATTATAAACTTAATCTATTTAAAGATTATTAAGAAAGCTTTATAATATTAGTTAAACTTAAATTTTTAAAAGTGATAATCTTAGTTTAAAGATAAATACTCCTTTTTAATATTTATAATAATTAAGTAAATTAGTAAAGAAAGAAGTAGTAATTAAAGATTAATAGTAGAAGAGTTAATATTAGTTATTCTAGCTACTAGTTAACTATTATTATCTATTCTAATTATTATTGTATTATTAGTAGTTAATTAAATTACTAATATATTAGATAAATATTAATAAGATTAAACTAACTAATTATATTTAACTATTTATTAGATATAGACTTTATCTTTTATAGATTTAAGAGAGATTATTATTAATAATATTATAATAAGTTAATTAATATCGAGTTTAAAATTTAGTTTTAATTTAACTAATATACTAATTAATCTATTATAGATTTTAAGATTAATTAAATATTAAATATATTAAGTCTAAATTTAACTTCTTAATTCTATAAACTATATTAACTATTATTAATAATTATATAATTTAATATTACTAATCTTCTTAAAATAAGATATTATAATCAAAGAGAGAAGTTAAAATAAAAGTGATTATATAAGAGATAATTAAAAAGGGTAGTTATTTTAATAGTTAGTAGATAAATAAATTTATAAAAGAATTTATATTAAACTAAACTTATAATTATCAAGAGTACTAATAATTAAATAAAATAATAATAAGTATAGAAGTAGTAAAGTGAGAATTAATTATTCTTTTTTTAATTAAGAATCTCTTTTTCTTTTATAAAGATTCTTAACTAAAAAGGAATAATACTAATTATATTAATTAATAATAAAGAATAATTCTCAATTAATATCTTTTAGTTAATTCCTTTAACTAATCTAGCTTTCAATTAGTTCTTTTAATTGTTTAATTAATAGAGTATTACTAATATAGTTATAATAATAAGTTAGAATATTATTAAATCTTATATAAAGTAATAATTATATTACTAAACTAACTATATTAGTTAATTCCTACTAATATAATTATCAGGTTAAGTGATACTTTTTATAATAATTAGTTTATATAATATTATAATAATTTAATTTAAATTATTATAATTAAAAGATAAGTTTATAAACTAATATAATTAATATTATTTATAATTTAAAAAGATTTAATTTTCAAATAGTTATATTTTTCTAAAAATTATAAAATATATAAAGTAAATAATTAAAAAGAAAGTATAAATTTAAAGTTAACTATTAATAAATAGATTTAAATAAATATAATAAAAGATCTTTTAATCTTTTTTATTATTATATCTTTTAATTAATAAAGATATTTTCAATTGTTTTATTATAACTTTCTAAATTAAATTAAGTATTTTAAAAAATATAATATTAATAAAAGTAAAGTTATTTACTTTAAAATTAATAAAAGCTTTAATTTAAAATAAATATTAATTTCTTATTAATATATAAAGAAATATTATATACTTTCTATTTAATAATTTAATTAAATCTAAATATCTTATATCTTTTATTTTATTTAATAAAGAGTTTTTAATTAAATATAATTTTTTACTTAATTATTAATAATATAAGTAATAGTAATAACTTCTTCTTTATATTTATCTTCTTATTTTTATTTATTTATAATATTAAAGTATTTCTTTTTTTAATTAAAAGAGTTAATATTAATAATATTAATATAATAAAGAATAATATTATAAAAATAATTAAAAGTATTTTTAAAAGAAGAGTTATCTTTTAGTTTATTTTAAAAAATAGATATAATATTCTTTAGTATAAAATAAAAAAATATTTTATTAATAATAAGATTAATTAAAACTAATAAAATAAAATAATTAAAATTAGTTTTATAACTTAGTAAAAAATAATTAATTTAATCTTTAATAATTTCTTTACTAGATTTAATTAAAGTATTAATAAGATAATATATAAAAGTAAATATTATAATAATATAAATAAATTAAAAAAATATTAATAACTTTTTAATATTATTTTATTATTTTAAGAAGTTTAAATATTAAACTAGTTTTTATAAAATAGTAACTTAATATTAAATATTCTTAATCTAATTTTAATAGTATTTAATAAACTTATAAAGAAGATCTTTATAAATTATCTTTTTTAAAACTAAATTAATAAAAGTTAAAATAGAAAATTATTTATAAAACTTTTTAAATAAAGATAATAGTTTTGAAATAGTTATAAATAATATATAATATTTATTCTTAATAAAAATAAATTTAGAATTATTATAAAAAAGTAAATATAACTTATTAATTAATTATTTTATAATTAAAAGTAATACTTTTAATTTAATTACTTATAAACTTATAAGTTTAATATTTATTAAAATAAATATATATAATTAGTTTATTAAGAACTATATATTTTTAAAAAGATAAAAAAATATTAAAACTATTATTAAGTTTATTAGTAAAATTAATAACTTAAAAAGATTAAATTAAATTAATATTAAATAAAGAAAGATTATAAGTTAAATATATATAAATAAATAGATTATATATATTATTAGTTAGTTAGAAATAAATATATAAAATTATTAAGTTATATTTAAAACTATATTATTTAAATATTTTATTAGTAAATAGTTTAATTATTTTATAAGATAATTATTTATTAAAAATTCTTAGTTTAGTAATAAACTTTAGTTATTTAATAAAAAAGATTAATTAATCTTTTATAAATTATATCTATTAAAAAGATATTAAAAAGAGAATAGTAATAATACTAAAAGTAATATTAAAAGAAATATAGATAAAAATTAATTTAATAATTTAAACTTATTATAACTTTAATTATTCTTATTAAACTCTAATTTATATTTATAATTCTAAAATCAATTTAATTAATATAACTATATTACTATTTATTAAAAATAAAGTAAAGTTCTAATCTTAAAATTAAAAAAATAAAAGATTTATTATTTTATTTTTTCTTTTATTTCTCTTTTCTATATTAATATTAGAATTTATATTAATATTATTAATATATTAAGCTTCTAAATTATTATTAATATTTTTAGACTTGTTAAAGTAAATATAATTTAAAAAGTAAATTATATTAAATATAAAGTTTTATTATAATATTTTAATACTCTTCTTAAATATATTATATTTAATATTTTAAAAAGAAAATATATTATCAAATAAAATTAGTTAATAGAAGTAAAAGTATAAAGAATATATAATAAAAGTAAAAAGATAAATAAAGTTTATAAATAAAGAATAAATAAATAGAAATAAGAATAAAGAGAATAATAATAATAATAATAATATTTATATTATTATTTAATAGAATAAACTTTCTTTTAATAACTTTAGTAGTTTTCTAAATAAAGAGAATTAAAAGTAAAGTATTATTTAGATAATTACTAGTTAGTTAAAGAGATTAAAAATAAGTTATTAATAATATAATAATATATTATAAATATTTAATAAAGAATAAGATTATATTATTCTTAAAATTAATAATTAAAAAACTAAAAAGGTTAAAGAGTTTTAAAAGTTTATATATATATAATAGTTATATAAATTATATATTTAAAGTATATATATACTAGATATATTTAAAAGTTTATTTAATTATTAAAAGTAAAATTCTAAAAATTAGATAATAAAGTTAATATAATATATATAAAGATTACTAATATAATAAACTTAATATATATAGATTATTATATATATAATATAAAGTTAAAAATCT
>JANGZZ010000445.1:0-15043 GCA_026225955.1 Clarireedia paspali | reverse complement strand
TAATCTTTATAAATTCCTAGAAATAAAGTTAATAAATTTATTATAATAAAATATAAAATATTATTTTCTTTAATATTTTTTTTTTAAATTTAATTAATAAAGTCTAAATAGAAAATAAAAACTTTTTTAAAATAAATTAATATTTCTTTATTTTATAAATCTAATATCTTTTAAATTTTTTAAAATATTTATAATTATAATAAATACTTTATTTATTATTATAAAAAATATTCTAAATATAAATTTTATAAAAAATAGAATATCTTTCTTTATATTTATTTAAATTAAATTAATTCTATTATTTAATATAAAGAGTTTTAATTTTAGATCTATTATAAATTTTCTTAAAAAGATTATTTAAAAATATATTTTTAAAATTATTTATAAGATTAATTAAATTAAAATTAAAATAAAAATCTTTATAAAAACTTTAAAAAATTTTAAAAAATTTAATAATACTATTATTAAATAAATTATTTATATTAGATTCTAAATAATAATTATTATAACTTAATTAAAAAGTAATTAATAATAATATTATTTAACTTTTAAATAAATTAATTAAATAAGACTTTTTATAAATAATTTTATAAATAATCTAATTAATAAGAATAATAAAAAAATATTATTAAATATAAATATCTATATATTATTTAATATAACTTATTATTAAATATAAGAAGTATATAATAAATTAATTTATATATAAATAAAACTTTTAATTAGAATATTCTAGAAAAGTAATAAAATAATTATTTATAAAAAATCTATATAAATTAAATATAAATTATATATTTAATAAAGTTTTAATAAATAAACTTAGTATTTTATAACTCTTTAACTTTTAAAAATAAAATAAAACTTCTATATTATATTATTTTAAAAAAAGAATAAATATTTACTTAATATTTAAAATAATTATATTTAAAATAAAGAAAAGAAAATTATAATAAAATTTATAAGATTATAAAAATATAAATTCTTTATTAACTATTTAAAATATAAAATTAATTAAATCAATTTCTATATAATTAAAAGAAAAAAATAATTTAATAAATCTTTTTAATATATTAATAAAAGTATAATTAATATAATTAAAAATAGAAGCTAATTATAATAATTAAAAATAAGAAAAGTTTAATTAAATCTAATTATAAAAAAATTAGTAATTAGAAAATAAAAAAAATAAAAAAATAAAATAAAAACTAAATTTATTTATAATAATTAAATAATAAAATCTTAAATATTTTTATTAAATTTAATTAAAAATAAAACTATTTTATAATTAGAAAATATAAAATTAAAAAATAAAAAGAATTAGATTTATTTATATTATTTTTATAATATATTTCTTTAAAAAGTTAAAAATATATAAAGAGTTAATTTTATATTATTTAATTATAAAAAGTATATTTAATAAGATATATATTAATATAATAATCTAATATATTATTTAGTATATAATTATCTTTATTTTTATTCTTTTTATTTATATTAGAATAATTCTATTTAAAAGATATAATAATTATAATTATAAATATAAAAATTTAAAGAAAATAGATAGAAAGTAATAATATTAATAGTAATATTATATTATATATAATATATATATATTATATAAATAAAAAAAGTATTTTTATTATAAATATATTAAAAACTTACTTTAAATCTTATTATTATAATAATAATTTATTAAAACTAATTCTAATTAAAGTAATAATAATAAAAATAATTATTTAAAATAAATAGTTCTAATTAATAATTATTTATTAAGTTAATTAGATATTTATTATATATTTCTAATAAATATTCAATTCTTTAATTATAATATTATTAATTAAAATAATTATTTAATAATTATAAATAATTTAAATTATATTTATTAAAATAAAGTTCTTAGAAAATTAATTAAAAGTAAAAGTAATTTATTAGATATATAAACTTTAAAATAAAATATTAGAAATTATTTTATTTATTAATCTCTTTTCTTTTCTTAATATAATTTAAAGTTATAAATTAGAAAATATATTATAGAAAGTATTATTTAACTTAATAATTATATTAATATTAATTAACTAATATAATTAATTTAATAATATAATTATTACTTTATATAAGATTTAATAATATTTTAACTAATTATTATAATTATATTATTAATATTTTATTAACTAAATAAATAAAAGAACTAATTAAAAGTTAAATTAGCTAAAAGATATTAATTAAAAATAATATTCTTTATTATTAATTAATATAATTAATATTATTCTCTTTTAATTAAAAATCTTTATAAAAGAAAAAGAGATATTTAATTAAAGAGAAAATAATTAATTTTTATTTAATTATTTCTATTCTTATTATTATTTTACTTAGTTATTAATAATCTTAATATAATATTATAATTTAAATATTTTAGTTATATTAACTTATATATTAATTAAAATTTTTAATTTAATTATAAAGTTTTTAAATAAAAAAGAACTTTTAATTTAAATTTAAAAAAAGTTTTTTATTAATTAATTAAAATAATATAAATATAACTTTATTAATAATAATATTAAATATTAATATCTTTTTATTTAAATAGAAGATTTAATTTATAAATTTAATAAAGAATTATATTTTTAAAAAAGTATAATATTTATATAATTAATTAATAAGATTATTCTCTTTCTAATTAATTTAATTAAAAAATAATATATTTAAAATATCTATTAATTATTAGTTTAAATAAATAATATTTCTTTTAAATCTTTTTATTAAAAGTTTAAAATATTAATTAATATTATTAGTATTATTAATAAAAAATAGAAATATAATAATTTTAACTTTAAATTTAATAATAATTATAAAGAATATTTTATTATAAATTTATATAAAAATAAAAGTTATTATAAAGATATTATAATTTTTTATTATTTTAATTCTATTAATATAATTTATAAAATAGTTAAATAAATATAAATAGTTTTAATTAAAGTAATTATTATAATTATAAATTATTATAATTAGATTATAATATATATTTAAAATTATAATATAATCTAAATTCAATTAATTATAATTAATTAATTTATAATAATTTAAATTACTTTTCTAATAATTATATTTAAATATTTTTTCTTTTTAAACTAATAAACTATATTATTAATTTAATTAAATAATTATATTAAAAATTCTCTTTTCTTTATTAATAATATTTAAATTTAAACTTTATATTATATTATAAATAAAATTAAATATAAAAGTTATAAAGATATAATAAAAGATATTTAAAAAAGAATAATATATTAATTATAATTTAAATTAAAATTATAACTTATATTAAATAATTAGAAATAGATTAAATAAAAAATATTATTTAAAAAAGAACTTCTTTTTAAATAGATTAAAAGATATAAAATATTTAGATTTAATTAAATTAATAAAAAATAATTATATAATTTTATTTTATAAATTAATAAAAAATAATATTTTTTATTAAACTAAAACTTTTATTAACTTTAAAATTAATAAGTTTCTATTTATTAATATTTCTTTTTTTAAATAACTTTATTATAATTTTAAGTTTATAATTAAATATTTAAAAATATTTTTATAAATTAAAAAATATAATAATTAGAATAACTTTCTAATAATCTATTATATTTTTTTTAATTTTATAATTAATAATTATATTTAATTATTTACTTTTTTTCTAATTATTTATTTAAAAATTTATATAATTATTTTAAAATATAAATAATTAATTAAGAATTATATATTAATTAATTATATATATTAATAATTTATATAATTAAAAAACTTTTTTTATTATAGATTTATATATATAATTATAAAATTAAAATATATTTATTTAAATTTAAAATAATAAATATAATTTATATAATTAATATATTATATTATAACTTTAAATTTAATTAAAAAAATAAGAAATTAATTAAATATAAAAAAGAAATCTTGAATTTATATAAAAATATTATTAAAATAAAACTTTTATTTTTTATTAAGAATATATATTATATTATTAAAAAATTACTTTATAAATATTAAAAAAATTATAAAACTTTAAATATTTATTTTATTTATTTTATTAAAAAAGTTAATATAATAAGAAATAATTATATAATTATATTAGTTATATTAATTATTAAATTTATATTTTATAAATAATATATTAAGAATATAATTATTATTATAAAAAGAAAGTTAAAATAAATTAAATTAATAACTTCTAAATTTAATATTATATTTAAAAAGTATTTAAAGTTTTTATAAATTTTTAAATTAAAATATAAATTAAATATAATTAAAATATATATAATATTTATTATAACTTTAAATTATATTTATAAAAATAATAATAATAATAAATTTTTTATAATTATTCTATAGAAGATTAATATTTTAATTAATTAATAAAAAAACTAATAAATTATTAAATAAGATATAATTAATCTAATTATAAAGTTATTCATTTTAATAAATTATTAAATAAAATATAATTAATCTAATTATAAAGTTATTAATTTTAATAAATTAAATTAATATTATATATTCTTTTATAAATATTAAAAATATTAAATTATTTATATTAACTAAATATATTATTTATATTTATATATTTTCTAAAATAAAATCTAATATTTTATCTCTTTATTATCTATATAACTATAAGATCTAATTAAAAGATAATAAAGAAAAAACTTTTAAATATAATTTATTTTATAAGATATTATTAAAGGAATTAGAAGTAATTAAAGAATATATTATAAATAATTTATTAAAAAGTTTTATTAAACTAAATTAAACTTCTTTTATAATCTTTATTTTATTTATAAAAAAGTTTAATAATTCTCTTTATTTATATATTAATTTTTAAACTTTAAATATTTTTATTTATAAAAATTAATATTTATTATTATTTATTAATAAGATTTTAATTAAATTTTTAAAAGTTAAAATTTTTATTAAATTAAATATCTATTAAATATTCTATTATATTTATATAAACTTAGTTTTTAAAAAGTATATTATCTTTTATATTTAATATAATATATATAAATATAAAGTTATATTTTTTAAATTAACTAATAATCTAATAATATATTAATATTATATAAATAATATATTATTTAATTTTCTTAATATTTTTTATATTATTTATTTTAATAATATTTTTATTTATTTTAAAAATAAATTAGATTATATAATTTATATTATTTAAATACTTTAAAAGTTTAAAGATATAAATTTATAAATTGATTTTAAGAAATATAAGTTTAATATTAAATATATAAAGTATTTTAACTTTATAATATTAACTAATAATATTAAAATTAATTTTAAGAAAATAATTATAATTTAAAAATAAATATATTTAATTATATTTAAAAATATTTAATTATTTTTAAATTTTTATAATTTTTATAAATAATTTATTTATAATTTTAATATTATTATTAAACTATTAATTAATTTAATTAAAGTTTTAATTTAGTTTAACTTTAATATTAATTATTAATAATTATTTAATATTTTTAAAAAAGCTTTTATCTTTATATTATTTTTATAATATTATAATTATAATCTTCTTTATATATTTAAAATTAATATTTTTAATAAAGTTATTACTAATATATTATTATAGAAATATAATAATAATTAGTTTTTAATAATTTATTTTTTAAAAATAATATAATTAGTTAAATTTAATTATAAGATTTATAATAAAAAAATATTTATAATTATAAAGTTGTTTTTATATTAATATATAAAACTAATTAATACTTTATATTAAATCTAAGTTTATATTAATTATAAAATATTAGAATATTTTATAATAATTAAAACTTTTAATATTTAATAAGTTTAATAAACTAAACTTTTAATTAATTATTATTTCTTTATTATATATTAATTAAATAAAAATAATTTTTTAATTAATATATTAATTTATAAAATTAATAAAATAAACTTTTAAAATAAATTAAAAAAAGAATAATATATATAATAATTATTTAAAGAAATTTATTTAAACTTCTAAATTATAATTTCTTAATTATATTTTTATTTTAATTTTCTTATATAAGAAATCAATATATTATTATTTTTAATAAATTTAATAAATCTAGTTTTAGAAGTTTTATAAATTAATTAAAAATATAAATCTCTTAATATTTTAAAAATTATATTTAATTATTATAAACTAAATTTTATATTAAAATTAAAAATTAAAAAAAACTTATTATTATATAAAAGTTACTTTATAATATTAAATACTAAATATTTAAAAACTCTTTTAATTTATAAAATATATAATTTAGTTATTATAATTTATTTAAATATATAGAAGATTTATATATTATTTAAAGAATATTATTATTAATATTTAATAAAAAATAATATTATAACTTATATTTAAAATTATTATATATACTATTATAATTTTATTTTAAAAGATAAGATCTTTAGTTTATTATATTTATTATTAATTTTTATATATATATAAAAATATATTATTATAAATTATTATAATTTTAATAAAAATAAATATAAATATAATAATATATTTATAATTATTAATTATTTATTTAAATAAATAATTATAATTTTATATTATAAAATTATAATAATTTAAAAATAAACTAAATTATATATTATATATATTTATTAATATTATAACTTATTAATTATTATATTTTCTAATTATAATTTATAATTTATATCTTTATTTTAGATAAAATTTAATAATATTTTAAAAACTAAAATCTAATTATTAACTATAAATTATTTTAAAATTAATAAACAAATAAAAAATTATAATTAATATTTATAAAAATAATAATAATTTTTTGTAAGTTATTATTAAAATAACTAGTTTAAATTCCTATTTATAATAGATTATATATAGTTAATATTATTATATTCTTTTTTTAATAATTTATCTTTTTTTAAAATATTTTATAAATATATTTTTAAAATTATATAAAATTAAAAATAAACTAAATATCTATTTATTAATAACTTTAATATCTAAAATATATATATTTATATTTATTATAATTATAAAGTATTAAAATATATTTATTTAATTATTTAAACTATTTAAAAATATATAATTTATTAAATTAATAAATATTATTAATTAGAAGATTTTTAAATTAATAATTATATTTAATTAAATATATAATATTTATTTATTTAATAATCTTTAAAGAAATTAAATTATTTAATAAATAAATACTTTAAAGTTTTAAAATAAATTAGTTATTTTTATTATTTAAATCTTTTTAATATTATATATATTTATAATATATTCTTAATTAATAAGTTAAAAAAAATAGTTAATAATTTATTATTAAATTAATATAATAAACTATTTTTATTAATTAATATAATAAGAATAAATAAATATAAAATAAAATAAATATTAACTTATTATTTAAAATAAAAGTTATTAAAATATTATATTTAATAAAGAGATTATAATATAGATTTAATATAATATAAAATATTGAATTTTAAAATATCTTTAATATTTCTTTATAACTTTTATTATATTAATTTAAAAGTATTTAACTTTTTAATATTACTTTTAAAATAAATATATTTATAAAAGTTTAAAGAAAATAATTATAATTATATTAAAAGAAATTATCTAATAATTATAATAAATAAAAAATATTTTTTAAACTTTATAATAAAAAAGATATAAATATTTATTTATATATTTATTTATAACTAATTATTTAAATAATTATATTTATTTAAAAGAAAATAGTTTTAAAAGTATATAACTATAATATTAAATAAATTATAAAAATATTTGAAAATAAGTTTTTTAAAAAAAGAAAGTAATATAATAATTTAAATTAAATTATTATAATATTATATAAACTAATTATATATAAATTAGATTTGTAATAATCTATATATATTAAACTTATTATATCAATGATTTTTATATATTATACTAACCTTATTATTTGATTCTCAGATTATTACTTTTAATAGTTAAATAAACCTTTAAGTATACTTAGTATATATATATCTTAAATATATAATTTATATAACTACTATATATATATAAGCTTTTAAAACTTTTCAACTCTTTTAGCTTTTTAGTTATTAATTTTAAGAATAGTATAATCTTATTCTTTATTAAATTCCTATAATATATTATTATATTATCAATAACTTATTACTAATTCTTTTAGTTAACTAATAGTTATTTAAATAATATTTTATTTCTAATCCTTTTTATCTAGAAAACTACTAAAGTTATTAGAAGAAGATTTATTCTATTAAATAGTAATATAAGTATTATTATTATTATTATTATTATTATTCTTACTCTTTATTTAAAAAACTTTATTTACTTTTCTACTCTTCTTATATATTTTTTATACTTTTACTTTTACTAACTAATCTTATCTAATAATATATCTTCTTTTTAAGATATTAAATATAATATATTTAAAAAGAGTAATAAGATATTATAATAAGATAACTTTATATTTATTATAATTCTCTCTTTAAAATATATTTATTTTAAAGAGTTTAAGAATATTAATAATAATTTAGATACTTAATATACTAATAATATTTATATAAATTCTAATATTAATATAGAAAAGAGAAATAAAAGAAAAGATAAAATAATAAACTTTTTATTTTCTCAACTTTAAAATTAAAGCTTTATTTTATTCTTAATAAATAGTAAGCTAGTTATATTGATTATATTAATCTTAGAATTATAAGTATAAACTAGAGTTTAATAAGAATAATTAAGATTATAATAAACTTAAATTATTAAATTAATTTTTATTTATATGTCTTTTAATACTATTTTTAATATTACTATTACTCTCTCTTTAATATCTTTTTAATAGATATAATTTATAAGAAATTAGTTAATCTCTTTTATTAAATAATTAGAGTTTATTACTAAATTAAAAGTTCTTAATAAATAATTATCTTATAAAACAACTAAGTTACTTATAAATAAGATACTTAAGTAATATAATTCTAAGTATAATTTAATAACTTTATATATTTATTTCTAAATAATTAGTAATATATATAACTTACTTATTAATATATATCTAATTTATAATCTCTTTTTATTTAGTATTAATTTAGTCTAATCTCTTTAAGTTACTAATCTTATTAATAAACTTAATAATAGTTTTAATATTCTTCTATTCTTTTAAAAATATATAGTTCTTAATAAACTAGCTATATATATTTACTTTAATAAATACTAAGTTTATAAGTATATAGATAATCAAATTAAAAGTATTACTTTTAATTACTTTAAAAGATTATTTCTATAAAAACTACTTTTATTTATAGAATAATTAGTTAAGAAGTTATACTTACTTTTTTATAATAATTCTAAGTTTACTTTTATTAAAAATAAATATTATATATTATTTATAATTATTTCGAGATTATTATCTTTATTTAAAAAGTTCTATTAATAACTCTTTATTCTAATATCTATTAACTAAGTTAATAAAGAGATAATCTATAAAGATCTTCTTTATAAACTTACTAAGTATTATTAAAATCGAATTAAGAATATCTAGTATTAAATTATAACTTTATAAGAATTAGTCTAATATTTAAACTTCTTAAAATAATAAGATAATATTAAGAAATTATTAATATCTCTCTAATTTATTTATATTATTATAATATTTACTTGTATATATTATTCTACTAATACTTTAATCAAGTTTAATAGAGAAATTATTACTAATTAGATTAATTACTTTTTATTAAGTTATAGAACTAATCTTAATTACTTTATTTTATTAATATTAATTAATCTTATTATTAATAAAATACTTTCTTACTTTATATTAAAAAATATTATATTTACTTTTTAAAGTAAATTAAAAGATAACTTTTCTTTTAAAAGTACTTTTAATTATTTTTATAATATTACTTTTTATTATATTAATATTATTAATATTAACTTTTTTAATTAAAAAGAGAAATACTTTGATATTATAAGGAAATAAAAGTAAGAAGATAAGTATAAAACTAAAATTATTATTACTACTTATATAATTAATAATTGAATAAAAGATTATATTTAATTAAAGACTTTTTATTAAATAGAATAAAAAATATAAAATACTTAGATTTAACTAAGTTATTAAATAGAAAGTATATAATATTCCTTTATATATTAATAAGAAATTAATATTTATTTTAAACTAAAACTCTTATTAACTTTAAAGTAAATAGCTTTACTTTTATTAATATTATATTCTTTAAAATATTTAACTCTATTTAGAAGATTATAATAAAAAGATTAAAAATATTTTTATTAATTAAAAGATATAATAATAAAAGAAATTAAGAAATCTTTTATTATATTTATTTAAATCTATTTATTAATAATTAACTTTAGATTTATATCTCTTTTTTAATTACTTACTTAATATATTTTATAATCTTTAAAAGAATATAGTTATCTGAAAATTAGATTCTTCTAAACTACAAATAATATTAATTATATTAACTTTCAAGTTTATCTTCTAGTTAAATATACTTTTAATCTATATTATATACTTATACTAATCTTAATCCTTATATAATTAATTATAAATATTAGTAGGATATAGATTAATAAAATTATAAATTAAATAAATACTAAAGATAATAAACTAATATTAATTATCTAGATAACTAAATAGCTATTTTAGTAATTATAATAATAATATTATAATATACTAATATAGAAGAAACTTTATATAACTTTATAATTTAAAAAGTAAAATTAACTTTTATTATAATTACTTTATTAATTCTATAATTATCTAAATCTTATAAAATATTTCTAAAAGACTAAGTTTATATATTTAAAATAATAAAGACTATTTTTAAGAGTAAATAATTAGTATAACCTCTAATTACTACTAGAAAGTCTAAGTCTCTTTAAAAACTTTAAGTAAATTATTTGAAAAAGATTATTAACTTATATATAATCTCTAGAGTTATTTTCTATATACTTTATAATTAAAATAACTAATATAAATTAAGTATTACTTTGATTTATAAGATTAATTAATAAATTAAAGATTAATAAATTAACTAAGAAAATAAATAAATAATTCTCTTATTATTTAAATAATTATATTCTATTTCTTATTTTTAATTAATTATTATAACCTCTCTATTTAAAATTAATACTAAATCCTTGATCTTTAATAAATATTAAGAATTCTTAATTATATTCTCTAAATCCAAGTTAAATACTTTACTATTTTATTAACCTTATAATTATAAAATTACTTTAGAAGAAGATATAGAAAATAAACTTTATTATAACTTTTTATATAAGATATTAATTAAAGAGTTTAAGATTATCAAAGAATATTTTACTAAGAATCTAATAAAAGGATTTATTAAATTAAGTTAAATTCTATTTATTACTCTAATTCTTTTTATTAAAAAGCTAAATAGATTATTATATTTTTATATTAACTTCTAAATATTTAATATATTTACTTATAAAGATTATTATTTATTATTATTTATTAATAAGACTTTTATTTATATCTTTTATATAAAAATCTTTATTAAACTAGATATTAAATAAATATTCTATTATATTAAAATAGACTTAGTTTTTAAAGAGTATATTATATTCTATATATATTATAGAACTTATAAATATAAAGTTATACTTTTCGAATTAACTAATAACTTTGTAATATATTAATATTATATAAATAATATTCTCTTTAACTATTTAGATATTTTTTATATTATATATCTTGATAATATCTTAATCTACTTTAAAGATATACTTAAATATAAAGTTTATATTAAATTAGTTTTATAATATCTCTAAGATATTAGATTATAAACTGATTTTAAAAAATATAAATTTAATATTATTTATATTAAATATTTAAAATTTATTATTTTAATTAATAATATAAAAGTAGATTTTAAAAAAGTTATTATAATATAATAATAAGTTTATCTTTTAATAATAAAAAGTATATAATTATTTCTTAGATTTTATAATTTTTATAAATATTTTATTTATAATTTTAGTATTATAATTAAATTACTTATTAATTTAACTAAAGTTAATACTCTATTCTATTTTAATAAAAGTTATTAATTAGTTTTTAATATATTTAAATATATATTAATAAATATATTACTTTTTTAATATTATAATTATTTACTTCTTTATATATTAAAAATAAATATATTAAATAATATTATAATAAATATACTTTTATAAAAATATAATAATAATTAACTTCTTATAATATTCTTTTTAAAGATAATATAATTAACTAAATTAAATTATAAAGTATATAATAAAGAAATATTTATAATTATTAAATTATTTAGTAATTAATAAACTAAATTTATATTAATTTTATATTAGATCTATATCTATATAGATTATAAAGTATTAGAATACTTTATAACTATTAAGTTCTTAAATATATAATAAGTTTAATAAACTAAACTCTTTATAAACTATAACTTCTTAATTATATATTGTTTAGGAAAAAATAACTCTTTTATAAATATACTAACTTATAAAGTTAATAAACTATTATTATAAAATAAACAAAAGAAGTAAAATAGATTATAATAACTTTTATATAATAGTTAAATTAATCTAAAAATCTTTAATAAACTATTAACTAATATTATTATATTTAATACTTTTAATTCTTTTTTATTTTTAACTCTCTTTATTAATTACTTTCTTAAAACTAATTATAATTTAAAAAACTTATAAAGTTTAAAAGTTTAAACTATTTATAATAATCTTTATTTAACTTTTAAAAATAATCTTTTTATATATAATAATTATTTTATTATTTTTAATATTTAAAATCTTTATATATTACTTATTTATAAAATATATAATTCTATATTAATTATATACTTTAGTATTAAGAAAATTATTTTTTTATTAATTAAATTATACTATTAATATAAATTAATTACTTTAGTATATATATATATCTATAATTACTATATTTATTATAGAAGTTTAATCTTTTATAATAAAATACTAAGATTATTTCACCTCTTATTAATCTTTATATATATATAAGAATATATTATAATAGATTATTATAATTTTAATAAAAATAAATATAGTTTTAATAATATTTTAATTATTATCGATTATTTTAATAAATAAATAATTATTATTCTATATTATAAAACGATTAATATCTAAGAATAAGTTTAGTTATATTTTTAATATATTTATTAATATTATAGTCTATTTATAATAATATTCTTTAATTATAAACTATAGTTTATATTTATCTTCTAGAAAGAGTTTAATAATATTCTAGGAACTTAGATTAAACTTTTAATTATTAATTACTTATAAATAGATAGTTAGACTAAAAGTTATAATTAGTATTTATAAAAAAGACTTTGATTTTTTATTAATTACTATTAAAACGATTAATCTAAGTTTCTACTAATAATAGATTATATTTAGTTAATCTTATTTTATATATCTTTAAATAATATAAATCTATTTGAAATATTATATAATTAAGAACCGCGATATATATAAACTTAGAAGGAAACTAATATATTATAACTTATAAATAACTTTAATATTATTAATATATATATATATATTTAAAAGAATCTAGAAATATTAGAATATATTTATTAAGTAATTAAGAAAGTTTAAAAGTATATAATTTAAATTATAAATATATTATATTATTTTATTAACTTTAATATTAATAATTATATTTAATTAAATATAAAATATCTATTTATTTAATAACTTTCTAAAAAGCTTGATTTTCTAATAAATAAATATTTTAAAATTTTTATAAAGATTAATTACTTTTTTAAATTTAAATTATTTAAAATAATAAAGATATACTTTATATTCTTTATTAATAAATTAAGAAAAGCTTTAAATAATCTATTTTCTAAATAAATAAATAACTTTTTATTACTTATTAATATTATTAGTAAAAAGAAATAAAAAGTAAAGAAGATTTTTATTTATTATAAATAATATTAATCTTTAGAATACTATATATAATAACTTAATTATAATATTAATTTGATATAATATAAAATATCTAACTTTAAAATAGCTTTATATTTATTTAATATATTCTACTTAGAAAATCTCTTTCTATTTAGTTTTTTAATACTCTTTTCAAAGTAGTTATAATTATATTAAATAGAAGAAGATAATTATAAGTATCTTGAAAATAATTATCTAATAGCTCTAATATAAAGATAATAATTTTTTAGATAACTAGATATATAATTATAGATAAATATATAATAACTTTAATTTATTTATTATATTTATTTGATTTTATTATACTTAATTAATATTCTTATATTTATTAACTATTCTTACTAGTTATAATTAGTAGATATAAAATACTCGAAAGTAAGTTTTTTTAAAAAAAAATAATATAATAATCTATATATATTAAGTTTATTATATTAATAATCTTTATATATTATACTAACTTTATTATTTGATTCTTAGGTTATTATCTTTAATAGTTAGATAGACTTTTAAGTATACTTAGTATATATATACTTTAAATATATAATTTATATAATTACTATATATATATAAGCTTTTAAAGTCTTTCAACCCTTTTAACTTTTTAGTTATTAATTCTAAGAATAATATAATCTTATTCTTTATTAAATTCTTATAATATATTATTACAAGATCTAGAAACTAGATTATATATATATATTAATATATATATAATTTAATTATTTATTTTATATAATAACTTTCTATATATAAACTTTTAAATTCTTATAATTTTTTTAATTCTTTAATTATTAATTTTAAAATTATTTGATATTTTAAATTAATAGTTTTATTATATTAATAATAATTTATAAAAAGTAATTAAATTTTTTTAATATTTAAATAAATTATAATTATTAAATTATATATTTTATAAATAAAAAAGTTTTTAAATTCTTAATATTAAAAATAATAAAATAATTATTATATAATAATAAA
>JANGZZ010000443.1:0-15133 GCA_026225955.1 Clarireedia paspali | reverse complement strand
AGGCTAGTTTAATGCTAGCGCCTTTATTGACTATTTGGCGACTAGCGTCGAGTACCCTTATTAACTGTTCTTGGCCGGGGTTATCGCTTAGTGATTTCAGGTGTTGCAGCCCTGCTTGATTATCACTATAAACCGTGTATTCTTGGCCGGGCCGGGCTAGCTGGCTAGCTAATTCGACTGCCTGAGTGACCCCTTCTAGCTCTCCATTGTACACTAGCTGGTTTAGGCCGATATTCCACTTATACGCCTGGATTAGCTCTTGATTTGAGCCTAGAAGTACTAATCCGACTCCGATTCCTGTTCCAGCTTGTAGCTGCGATCCGTCGGTATAGAGGGTGTATTGATTAGGCGCTAGCATTGATACTAGCCCCCTATGATCCTTAGCCTCCTCCTCCTTCGAAAAGCAGCTAATTTGGACCGAAAATGAGCTAGTGGCCTAGGGTGGGAATTTGAAGGGCTGTAGCTTTTCCAGACTATCCAGGTTGACTAGCGAGTGTATTGATCGCCTAATCCGGTCGATTTGTATTGGCCTAGTAGCTAGCTTCGGCGCTAGCTTCGATCCCCGCTTCCGGCCGGCCCTTGGAAGGTAAATAGGGCTGGAACTAAGTTCTAGCTCCCGGTGACCCTCCCGGTGACCCTGTAGCTCCTGGTGACTCTCCCGGTGACCCTCTCGGTGACCCTGTAACTCCCAGTGACCTTCCCAAAGTAGCTTATAAATCGGGTGGTTTTTTGAGAGTTTAAGTGACCTGAAGGCGTATTGACGATTAGCGCTAGCAAGACGGATATCAGGGGGTGCTAGTGCGGCTTTAGTATCTATAGCTAAGCCTGGACTAGTCTTAAAAACCCCTAGGATTTTGCGAAGGGCTAGATTCTGAAGTAGTTGAAGTTGAACTTTAAAATTAGCTTGTTTCTTATACTAAATTGGGGACCCGTAGTCTGAGATACTAGTAACGTAGGCGATGTATAGCTGGCGTATAGCAAAGAGGGATAAGCTGGTTTGAGTACTAGCTAGCTGGCTAGCTCGAAGTAGTACTGTTTTAGCTTGACTAACTCGAATTCCAATATAACTTTTAAATTTGAGGGTATTGTCGAACTAGATTCCTAGCTACTTTACTAGCTTAGAGGGGTATATAACTTACTGATTCGGTAATTTAACTGAATAGGCTTTTGAGTCGCTAGAAAAGAAGTAGATTAACTCGGTTTTTTCAAGGTCAAAATCGATACTATTAGTTGTTCTAAGCAAATATAGCTTATTAGTCTCTCTTTTCAGGGTTTGATAATTCTTTTTAAGACTAGTCGAACTAGTTGTTAGCGCGATATCGTCTATATAAAACCAGACTGAGTAGCTAATAGTCGGAAAGAGATCTCGAATATAAATCAAAAATAAAATCGGACTAATCGGGCTACCCTGGGGGATACTAGTATTAATAGGCTGGAAAGGTTTAATTTGGTTGTTGAAAGCTAGCCGGAGCTGCTGGGCTTCTAGGAAGTAGCTAACCTAGTTAATTAAACTAAGTAGTAGTTTAAGCTCTTTTAAAATCGCTAGTAACCGGTTTTTTGATATATAATCGAAAGCCCCTTTGATATCGAGGAATAAGACTAATGTTTTAAACTTAGTTATATAATCTTATTCGATCTTAGTCGCTAATAATAACCTGATATCGACTATGGACTTTTTAAGTCGACTTCCAATTTGAGAGCTATATAGAAGATTAGTAGTCTTGGCTAAATAACTTAATCTCTTAGCTAGTATCCTCTTACTAACTTTCCTAAGGCAGTTAAGTAGTAAGATAATCTTATAAGCTTTTGGGGCCGAATAATCAAGCTTTTTTAGCTTTTTAAGTATCGTATTAGTAGCTTACCGCTAGTAGGTCGGGTAGTAGTCAAAATTGAGTAGTAGGCTATAGACTTTATAAAATAAATCAGGAATAGCTAAATAAGCTTTATTAATAATTTCCTAGCTAATTCTATTAGGTCCCAAGGTCTTTCCTTTAACTTTAGTCGAATAAGCTTTTTCTAGCTCGCTAGTTGTTAGTTCCAGCTAAGAATCGACTTTATAAGTATCCCAGAAGGGGCTAATCGATATTGGGGGCTAGGGGAACAAGGTGGACCTCAAAACACTTGTTTTTCCTTCGAAAGTTGATTAGTTAGAAATCGAGGGTAATATCCGGCTTTGATAGCTTTTAGTATAACTAAACGCTTTAAAAATTGACTTCGGGTCTTTAGTCTCTAAGAAGATATTCTAGTAACTCTGTTTAATATATTTAATAGCCGAAAAGTACTAATTCCGAGCTAAGGAGTAGCTTTGACTTTGACTATCTTCTCTTTGAGCTCTCAATATCGATTTTCGAAGGGTTTTGAGCTCAGGGGTCCACCAGGGTTTAGCTCGCAACTTTGGCTTAATTTTCGGAATCGCTATATTTGACACTAGCCCAATTAGTCGTACTAGCTCGGAGCTAATAGCTTCTAAAAACTCGATTGTCAACATTTCAAAAGTTAACCCGGTTCTAGTTAGCTCTAGGGGTTCTTGGTTGAGAACTAAGCTCTTATTAGTCAGATCGACCAGACTAGCCTTAAACAGATCCCAATTAGCCTTCTTAGTATTAAAAAGCTAAAGAGGATTTGAATAGCTTTGATTTAAGCTCAGATTTTTAATCGTGAAAAAGATCGGTAAGTGATTTGAGCCTAGGTCGTCTAGTACTTACTAGTCATCAATACACCTTACTACCTCTGAAGTAGCAAGAGTAAAGTCCAAGACTGAAGAGCTAGCCTCGCGAAAGAAGGTTTTAGTCCTTGGATTATTAAGTAATTCCAAGTTATTGTCTTCGATCTAGCTGACTAATCGGGCCCCTTTTTGAGTATTAGGTGACTCTGGGTCCTACTAAGGGTAGTATGTATTAAAATTACCCAGAATAAGCGAATTAGATATAATAGCTCTTGGAAACAAGCTTCTTTCAATTGTTTTTCTCAAATCGCTTTCAACTTAGCTAGTCTTGTTGTAGACGTTGACTATTTCGAGTATATTGATACCTTCGCCTAGTTGTATTACTAATAAGTCAGAATCCGAGTTATCAGGCGCTAGTGTGATACTAGTAGCGAGAACTTTTGAAGTGTATATCAAGGTTCGAGGTTTAAAGTTTCGGCGCGGTACTAGGAGCTGGTTGAAGCTAGTATAAGCTATAGATCGACTATTTAGCCAGTTTTAGTCCTCGGCTATAATCTAGAGTTCCTAGACTATTAATAAGTCTATTTTTAACTTAATAGCTAACTTGAGAGCTGATTCAATCCCCAGTAAACTTTTATTAAGATTCACTTGTAAAACCTAGATATCCTGGCTATTTATAGGCTAAAAGTAACCCTTTTCGTTGCCTTATACACCTTGTACGATTTCGAGTCGCTAGTATACGATTGAGAGCAATTAGTACACTTTAAAGCTAAGTGTAAACAAGGTTTCCCACAGGTGTTACAGACACTATAAACGTGCTAAGAGGTTGGGTATAGTTCTGAGTATAGGCCATATTTAGCCTAGCGTCGACAAAATTGAGTTATATACCCAAAGCCCTAGCAGTAGGTACATTGAGTTGATTTTACTATACTTAGTAACTTCTCGGCTTTAACTGAGATTCCGGCGATATAAACTCGGTTCCTTATACACCTTTCGACTTCCTCAATAGTCTTAAAAGAGACTACTACTGAACCAGCTCTTTTGGCAGCCCGGTTAGCTTCGGAAGAGAGCCAATAAGGGGTTCCAATTGGTTTAAGGTTCAAAGTACTATTAAAGGTCTTAATCTCTTCTAGTACTAGTTCTAAGCCTTCCGGGGTATTAAAGTCGGCTATAGGGATCCTATATAGCACCACTTTAAACCAGGGCTTATCCTTTTAGATACTCTTAAAATTGAGAAGGTTTTTCTAAATATCAACCTTCTCAATTAAAAAGTCGGTTGTATAGAGGGGGGTTAAAGTTAGTACTAAGTTCTTTTTGTTAGACGTACTAGTAATAGCCGAAACGACCAGCCCCTTAACCCCCTTAGCCTCAAACACCTTATTAATAGCGTTTCGAGTAGCTAAAGCCGAGAAAGTGTCCCGGTGTAATATAGTATTACACACTAGGATAAGTCGATTTAAGGGCTTAGCTTTAGGCTTAGCCGCTTTGGGTTTAGCTTGTATTGTGGTCTAGTCACCTGACTTTGGGTCACCTGACGCCGCTATATTGGCGAAGCTAGCCCAGGCCGGATTTTGGGCGATTTTAGTGATTTTAGGTGCCGGGGTCACCGGGAGCATTGGGGTCACCGGGAGGATCACCGGGAGGGTTACCGGGGGCTGTTTTTGTGGTTTCAAGGCTTTAGCCTGGTTTTCCACCTTCCAGGTCACATATTCGAGGTTGTTAAGTTGAGAAGCTAATTAGTCAGTGACTTTTTTGACCTTTCCCGATATAGTATAGTCTCTAAACACTTCGATAAGGTCCAGTATTTTGCCTTGTTATTCCTAAGAAGAAGTAAGAGTATTAACCTTGATTAAAAGGTCTAGAGCTTTATAAATAAGTACCTAGACCGGTTCCGGGTTAGCTGATTAGTTGAGGGTAGTTCTCGGGTTTTTATTATTCCGTTCCGCCGTAAAGGGGTTAATACGTTTAGGTAGGCGGAGAGGGATACTACTAGGGCCAGTTATAGTATTTATAGTAGGTCCAACTAGGGGGTCCGAGCTTATAATATCGGAAAGGCTAGATAAGTCGATATTAGGGTTGAATCAAAGGGTTACAGGTAAGGTCGACGATATAGTAATATCTATAGTGTTATTAATAATATTAATAACCAGGGGTGATAACCTGATAACAGTTGGGACGCTAGAAGTAGTCAAAAAAAAGGTAGTCAAGGTAATATCCTAGTTGTTGTTGTTGTTGTTGGGGGTTGAGGGGGCAGCCATATTGATAAGTATCAATATAGTACTTCAATAAGTATATTAATACCTAAAAAGCCCTCTTAGTTCACTAATATCACTTAGTATCACTAATATCGTTAATTATTACTAAATCAGTAATTTAAGCTTTAATAAAACGAAATTAGTAAACTTAGTACCCGGAATCACCGGAATCGACAGCGACAGCGATATAGTAGTAGTACGAAGGTGCAAGTAGGCTAGTTCGGACTATAGAAGTATATTGCATTTAAGTACTAGCTTCTTTTTATTAATATTTTTATTGTTTTAATATTTTTCGATGTTTTTATAGTTTTTAAGGTTTTTAAATGAAAATTTCGAAAATATAGAGTAAAAATCGACGAAATCGACGGCGACGACGATATCTCGGCGGCGGATAGACGTACAGCTAGGCGGCCTAGCTGGTTCGATCCGCAGAAGAGTTAATTATCGTATTCGACTTTGATCCGATGATTTTCGATAAGAAATCGCGTTTTTTCGATGAAAAATCGTTTTTGGAATTCGAGTTGTAACTTAGTTTAATTATCATTATAAACAATATATTCTTAATTGAGCCAAGCTAGCTAGCTAGCTAATTCGACTACCTAAATAACCCCTTCTAACTCTCTATTATAAACTAGTTGATTTGAGCCTATATTCTATTTATATATCTAGATTAACTCTTGATTTAAATTTAAAAAAGCTAATTCAACCCCAATTCTTTTTCTAGCTTATAGTTGTAATTTGTTAATATAAAAGGTATATTAATTAGATACTAGTATTGATACTAGCCCCTTATAATTATTAGCCTTATCTTCCTTTAAAAAGCAATTGATTTAAACCGAAAAAGAGCTAGTAGTTTAAAGTAGGAATTTAAAAGAGTGTAGTTTTTCCAGTTTATCTAGATTGATTAGTAAGTATATTGATCGTTTAATTTGGTCGATTTATATTAGCTTAGTAGCTAGCTTCGGCGCTAGCTTCGACCCCCGCTTCCGGCCGACTCTTAGAAGGTAAATAAAGCTAGAACTAAGTTCTAGTTCCCGGTAACTCTCCTAGTGACCTTGTAGTTCTTAATAACCTTACTTCTAATAACTTTATAGCTCCTAGTAATCTTCCTAGAGAAGTTGATAAATTAGGTGGTTTTTTAAGAGTTTGAGTGACCAGAAAGCGTATTAGCGATTGGCGCTAGCAAGACGGATATCAGGGGGTGCTAGTACGGCTTTAGTATCTATAGTTAGCCCCGGGCTAGTCTTAAAAACTTTTAAGATTTTGTGAAAAGTTAAATTCTAGAGTAGTCGAAATTAGGCTTTAAAATTAGTTTGTTCTTTATACTAGATTAAGGACTTGTAGTCTAAGATACTAATAATATAAGTGATATATAGCTAGTATATAACAAAGGGGGATAAGCTAGTTTAAATACTAGCTAGTTAGTTAGCTTGAAGTAATATTATTTTAACTTAACTAATTCGGATTCTAATATAACTTTTAAATTTGAAGGTATTATTAAACTAAATTCTTAGCTACCTTATTAGCTTGAAAGAGTGTATAATTTGTTAATTCGGTAATTTAACCGAATAGGCCTTTGAGTTGCTAGAAAAGAAGTAGATTAACTTGGTTTTTTCAAAATCAAAATTAATACTATTCGTTGTTTTAAAGGAATATAGTTTATTAGCTTCTCTTTTCAAGATTTAGTAGTTCTTTTTGAGACTAGACGAACTAGCTACTAACACGATATCGTTTATATAAAACTAGACTAAGTAGCTAATAGTTAGAAAGAGATCTCGAATATAAATCAAGAATAAAATTAGACTAATTAGATTACTCTAAGGAATACTAGTATTAATAGGCTAGAAGGGCTTAATTTAATTATTAAAAGCTAGTTAGAGTTATCAAGCTTCTAAAAAGTAGTTAACCTAGTTTATTAAACTAAGTAATAATTTAAGTTCTTTTAAAATTACTAGTAATCAGTTCTTAGATATATAATCGAAGGCCCCTTTAATATTAAGAAGTAAGATTAATATTTTAAATTTAACTATATAATCTTATTCGATTTTAATTGCTAATAGCAATTTAGTATCTATTATAAACTTTTTAAATCGACTTCTAATTTGAAAGCTATATAAGAGGCTAGTAGTCTCGGTTAAATAGCTTAATCTCTTAGCTAATATCCTCTTATTAACCTTTCTAAAACAATTAAATAATAAGATAACCTTATAAGCTTTTAGGATTAAATAATTAAACTTTTTTAACTTTTTAAGTATTATATCGGTTGTTTGCTACTAGTAAGTAGAGTAGTATCTAAAATTAAAGAGTAGACTATAGACTTTATAGAATAAGTCAGGAATAGCTAAATAAACTTTATTAATAATTTCTTAACTAATTCTATTAGGTCCTAGAGTTTTCTCTTTAACTTTAGTTAAGCAAGCTCTTTCAAGCTCGCTAGCTGCTAGTTCCAGCTAGGAATCGACTTTATAATTATCCCAGAAGGGGCTAGTCGATATTAGGGGCTAGGGGAACAAGGTTGACCTCAAAATACTTACTTTTCCTTCGAAAGTTGATTAGTTAGAAATCGAAGATAATATCTAGCTTTAGTAGCTTTTAGTATAACTAAATACTTTAAAAATAGCCTTCAAGTCCTTAGTCTCTAAAAAGATATTCTAGTAACTCCGTTTAGTATATTTAATAACTGAAAAGTATTAGTTCTAAGTTAAAGAATAGTTTTAACTTTAATTATCTTCTCTTTGAACTTTTAATATCGATTTTCAAAAGGTTTTAAGCTCAAGGGTTTACCAGGGTTTGGCTCACAGCTTTGGCTTGATTTTCGGAATCGCTATATTCGACGCTAGCCCAATTAGTTGTACTAGCTCGAAGTTAATAACTTCTAAAAACTCGGTCGTTGACACTTTAAAAGTTACTTTGGTTCTAGCTAGTTCTAAAGGTTGTTGATTGAGAACTAGGCTCTTGTTAGTTAAATCGACCAGGCTAACCTTAAACAGATCCTAATTAGCCTTCTTAGTATCGAAATATTGAAGGGGATTTAAATAGCTTTGATTTGAGTTCAGGTTTTTAATTATAAAAAAGATCGATAAGTAATCTGAGCTTAGATTATCTAGTATTTACTAGTTATCAATATACCTTGTTACTCTTAAAGTAACAAGAGTAAGATCTAAAACTAAAGAACTAACTTTATAAAAAAAAGTTTTAGTCTCTAAATTATTAAGTAATTCCAAGTTATTATCTTTGATCCAACTAACTAATCAGGCCCCTTTTTAAATATCAGGTGACTCTGAGTCCTACTAAGGGTGGTGCGTATTAAAGTTACTTAAAATAAGCGAATTAGTTATAATAACTCTTAGAAGTAAACTCCTTTTAATTATTTTTCTTAAATCGCTTTCAACTTAGCTAGTCTCGTTATAGATATTGATTATTTCGAGTATATTAATGCCTTCGCCTAGTTATATCACTAATAAGTTCGAATCCGAGTTATTAAGTATTAGCGTGATATTAGTAGTTAAACCTTTTAAAATATATATCAAGGTTCAAGATTTAAAGTTCTAATATAGTACTAAGAGTTGATTGAAGCTAATATAAGTTATAGATCAACTATTTAGTTAGTTTTGATCCTCGGCTATAATCCAGGGTTTCTAGATTATTAATAAGTTAATTTTTAACTCGATAGTTAACTTAAAAGTTAATTTAGTTTCTAGTAAACTTTTGTTGAGATTTATTTATAATACCTGGATATCCTGGTTATTTATAAGTTAAAATTAACCCTTTTAGTAACTTTATATATTTTATATAATTTCGAATCACTAGTATAAGATTGAGAGCAATTAATATACTTTAAAGCTAAATATAAATAAAGCTTTTTATAAATATTATAGATATTATAAGTATATTAAAAGGTTGAGTAAAGTTCGGAATATAAACTATATTTAGCTTAGTAGTAGTAGAACTAGATTATATATCTAAAGCCTTAGTAATAAATATATTAAGTTGACTTTATAATATTTAATAGCTTTTTAACTTTAACTAAGATTTTAATAATATAAACTCGATTCTTTATATACCTTTTAACTTCCTTAATAGTCTTAAAAGAAACTATTACTAAACTAGCTCTTTTAATAACTTAGTTAACTTTGAAAGAGAGTTAATAAAGAGTTCTAATTAATTTAAAGTTTAAAGAGCTATTAAAAGTTTTAATCTCTTTTAGTACTAATTCTATATTTTCCAGAGTATTAAAGTTAGCTATAAAGATTCTATATAATACTACTTTAAATCAAGGTTTATCTTTTTAAATACTTTTAAAATTCAAAAGGTTTTTCTAAATATTAATCTTCTTAATTAAAAAGTCGATTATATAAAAGAGAGTTATAGTTAGTATTAAGTTCTTCTTATTAGATATATTAGTAATAGTTGAAATAACCAGCCTTTTAACTCCTTTAGTTTTAAAGACCTTATTAATAGTATTTCAAGTAATTAAAACTAAGAAGATATTATAATATAATATAATATTATATATTAAGATAAGTCGATTTGAAGGTTTAGTTTTAGGTTTAGCCGCTTTGAGTTTGGCCTGAACCGTGGTCCAGTCACCTGACTTTGGGTCACCTGACACAGCGATATTAGCGAAAGAGGCCTGGGCCGGATTTTAAACAATTTTAGTGATTTTAGGCGCTAAGGTCACCGGGAGCGCCGGGGTCACCGGGAGGGTCACCGGGGGCTGTTTTTACAGTTTCAGGGCTTTCGCTTAATTTTCCACCTTCCAGGTCATATGTTCGAGGTTGTTGAGTTGAGAAGCTAATTAGTCGATAACTTTTTTGACTTTTCCCGATATAGTATAATCTCTAAACACTTCAATAAGGTCTAGTATTTTACTTTATTATTCTCGGGAAGAAGTTAAAGTACTAGCTTTAATTAAAAGGTCTAAGGCTTCGAAAATAAGTAATTAAGCTGATTCTAAGTTAGTTAATTAGTTATTAGTGATTTTCGGATTTTTTTTATTCTAATCAACTAAGAATAGATTAATACGTTTAAGAAAGTAGAGTAAGATATTACTAAAGCTAATTATAATATTTATAGTAAGTTTAACTAAGAGGTCTAAGCTTATAATATCGAAAAGGCTAGTTAAATCGATATTAAAGTTAAAACAAAGGGTTGCGAGCAAGGTTAGTAATATAGTAATATCTATAGTATTATTAATAATATTAATAACTAGAAGTAATAACCTAATAATTATTAAAGTGTTGGAAATAGTTAAAAAGAAGTTAATTAGAGTAATATTCTAATTATTATTATTGTTAAATATAAAAGGGGTATCTATATTAATAAGTATTAATATAATATTTAAATAAATATATTAATACTATAAAAACCCTAGTAGGCTAAAGAAACCCTTCTAATATCACTAGAATTACTAATATTATTTATTATTACTAAATCAATAATTTAAACTTTAATAACATGAAATTAATAAACTTAGTGTTTAGAATCACTAGAATCAATAATAACAGCAATGTAGTAGTAGTATAAAGATATAAGTAAACTAGTTCAAATTGTAGAAATATATTATACTAAGTATTAACCTCTTTTTATTAATATTTTTATTATTTTAATAGTTTTTCAATGTTTTTATAATTTTTAAGGTTTTTAAATAAAAATTTCGAAAATATAAAGTAAAAATCTATAAAATCAATAATAATAATAATATCTTAATAGTAGATAGTTATATAATTAAATAGTTTAATTAGTTTAATTTATAGAAAAGTTATTTATTATATTTAACTTTGATCTAATAATTTTTAATAAGAAATTATATTTTTTCAATAAAATTCGATTTTAACTAAAAAAGTTATTAAAATATTTAAGATCTATTTTTAATAATTAACTATTTAGTTTAGTTTTATATAAATAATATTATATTAATAACTAGTTTAATTAGTTTTAAAAAGAATTATTAAACTTTAAAAAAAGAAGTTAATAAATTATATTCTTTTAAAATAATAAATAATATTAATTTTAACTTTAAGAAAACTAAACTAATTTATTTCTTTTTTAATAACTTAGTAAACTACTTAGTTAAATTATTAAATTAATAAGTTATATACTTTTCTAAGTTAATAAAATAATTAGAAATTTAGTTTAATAATACTTTTAAATTTAAAAGTTATATTAGAATTCAAGTTAATTAAATTAAAATAATATTATTTTAAGTTAATTAATTAATTAATATTTAAATTAGTTTATTTCTTTTTATTATATAATAGTTATATATTATTTATATTATTAATATCTTAAATTATAAATTTCTAATTTAATATAAAAAATAAATTAATTTTAAAGTTTAATTTCAATTACTTTAAAATCTAACTCTTTATAAAATCCTAGAGATTTTTAAAACTAATTTAAGAATAATTATAAATATTAAAATTATACTAATATCTCTTAATATTTAACTTACTAATATTAATTATTAATATACTTTCTAGTTATTTAAACTCTTGAAAAACTATCTAATTTATAAACTATTTTAAAAAAAGTATTTAAAAGGTTATTAAAAGTTATAAAGTTATTAGAAAGATTATTAGAAGAGTTATTAAAAAGGTTATTAAAAGTTAGAATTTAGTTTTAACTTTATTTATCTTTTAAAGACTAGCTAGAAGTAGAGATTAAAGTTAGTATCGAAGCTAGTTACTAAACTAATATAAATTAATTAAATTAAATAATTAATATATTTACTAATTAATTTAGATAATCTAAAAAAACTATAACTTTTCAAATTTTTATTTTAAGTAACTAGTTTATTTTTAATTTAAATTAATTGCTTTTTAAAGAAAAATAAAGTTAATAATTATAAAGAGTTAATATTAATATTAATATCTAACTAATATATCTTTTATACTAATAGATCCTAATTATAAAATAGAATTAGAATAAAAGTTAAATTAATATTTTTAGATTTAAATCAAGAACTAATTTAAATATATAAATAGAATATAGATCTAAATTAATTAGTTTATAATAAAGAGTTAAAAAGAGTTATTTAAATAATTAAATTAGTTAGTTAATTAACTTAGTTTAATTAAGAATATATAATTTATAATAATAATTAAGTTAGATTATTATAACTAAAATTACTAAATAATAACTTTAATTAAAAATAATTAATAAAAGTATTTAATACTAATAACTAAATAGTTAATAAAAGTATTAATATTAAATTAGTTTAGATTTTAAAGTATTACAAAGTTGAAGAAAATAAACTAATTAATAAATTAATAAAAGAAACTATTAATCTAAAATTAAATATTTATAAAACTAACTTTGTTTATTTAAATATATTTATTAAAGTTATTAAAATCTAGAAGTAGGAACTAATTCTAGAAAAAACAATTAAAGTAACTAAATTAAAACTAGTTAAAGAATCTAGAACTAATTATATTTTAATTTATAAATTAGTTTTTTAAAATAAAATCTTAATCCCCTTTAATACTAAGTAAACTATTATTAATATATTTTACTAGTTAAAACTAGACTATAACTATATTAAAGTTTATTTATATCGATTAAGTTTAACTAATAATAATAAATATAAATATAATAAAAAGGAGATATTAGAATATCTTTTATTTAGTTACTAGCTACTAGTTAATACTTACTTGAAATTAAAAGATAAGTTTAATATATATTATTTTAATTTACTTTTATTACTTAATATAAAACTTAGAATTAAAGTTAATTTAGAATTTATTTAAGAAACTAATATTTATATATAAAGATATTATTTAACTTAGTTAATTAACTTTTAATAAATTAGACTTATTTATAAATTATTATTATTAAGTCTTAGATTAACTTAATACTAAGTATTAATACTAATATTATTAATATTTAGTATTTAAACTAGTTTAAGTTTAATTCTTTTTACTAATATTTAAAGTATTTTAGAATTATTTTAACTATTATTTCTTTAAAATCAAGGCTAGACCTTTAATATCTCTTTGTTATATATAGTATTATATATATTTAGACTTATATATACTTAGTTGTTAATAATATATTCACTTACTAACTTACTATAATCTTAGACTTATATAAGTTATTAAAATAAAAAAATAAAAAACTAGTTAAATCTAATAAGAATTAAATAATATAATTAAAGGAAATAATATTAATATTTATATATTATAATATAAAAAAAAAGATATAAACTAATTATTTAAATTAAAATAAATATAATTATCTTTATATATTTTAATAACTAATAATAACTTTATAATTATAATAAAAAGAAATAATATTAAAATAGTAATATTTATATAAAAAAATTAGATATTAGATTATTTATAATTTTTTAACTTTAATTAAATTTTATAAATCTATAATAATATTATAAAACTAATAAAATTAATAATATATATATTAGTAAGATTATTAAAAAAATAATTAATTATAACTAAACAGTTATAAATAATATATTATATAAAAACAATAATTTATAAAAATAAAAAAATTAATATAATTTTTAATAACTTTTTAAATAAGTTTCTAAAAATATTATAAAAAGATATAAAATTTATTTATATTTTAGAAAACTAATAAATATTAATTAAAATAATATAATTTATACTATTTATATTTTTAATATTTATAATATAAAAGTTAATATTTAATAAAGTAAAAAAACTAAAAATAATAATAAATATTTATAACTTTAATAAATTATATATATTAAATATTTATCTAAATCAAATCGATCAAAATAGTCCTCGGTTTGATGACGCAGTGGTAATGCGTCGGACTAGGAGTTTTCGAACTCCCAACACTCCCCCGGCGAAAAATCATGTATTTAGACCCACCCAATTGGCCAGTTCTTTCGCTTAACAAAGAACCTTGTTTTTCCTTTCAAATAGGGCTAGACCCTCAATGTAACTAACTATATTCGGCATTGTATGTAATTAGACCTTAAAATATACTAAGCTGCTAATAGACTAGCTGCTAGCTGTCCTACTATAGTCTCAGACTCAAAAAGGATGTTAAAATAAATAAAAAAAAAAAAAAATATTTATCTAATATTATTATAAAAGAAGATTTTATAAACTATTTATAAATATAAATATATTATAATTATAAATTATATAATCTTTTTTTAATAAAAAGTTTATTTTAAATTTTAAAAATACTTTATAATTATTATATATATAAAATAATATATATTTAAATATACTTTAATAAAGTTTTATAATATATTAATATATATTTAATATTAAATAGATCTTATTCTTTAAGATTTCAAAGACTTTATTAAAATATATATTAATAATATTATTATTATTAGTTAAATAAAAGAAGATTATATAATATATATTTAATAAATTTTAATAAAGTTTATTAAATATAATATTATAATTAAAATTAATAAATACTTTATTAATTATTTATTAATTATAATATTAAGATATAAAATAAATAAATTAAAGTTTTTAATAATAAATAAGAGATTAATAATAATTATTTATATTAAGTTCTTATAATTATTATAAAACTTAGAATAGTTTCTAAAGATTATAAGTTATTTTCAATAATTTATAAAATAATATATAGAAATTATAAAGTCTTTATAAAAATATAAAATATAATTATTAAAAGAAACACTTTATAATAATAAAATATATATAAATTTTATAATTAAGAAAGTCTTTTAAAAGTTATTAAAAATAAAAAAGATAATATTTATTAAAATTAAAGTAATTTTAATTAAAAAGTAAACTTTAATTTATATAAACTTTAATAAACTAATATATATAAACTTTAATATATTGAAAGTAAAAGATATTAAAATTATTTTATATTATATTAAAGATAATATATTTATAAATAAATCTCTATTTAATATAATTATATAATTAATATTATTTCTATTAAAATAATTATAAAATATAAAGATAAAATATTAATTATTTAAGTTAAAGATAATAATACTAATATAAAGTTTATATAAAATAGTATAATTAATTCAAAGTAATAAAAAGCTATTAATAATAATATATATTAATTATAATATATTAATAAATATCTTTTAAAAATTAGATATTATAATAATAATATTAATATTATAATTAAACTTTAAACTAGTTTTAATTATATAATTTATATTAAGATTTTTATTAATAATTTAATATAAAGTAAATAAAAATAATATTATTTTAAATATATTATT
>JANGZZ010000442.1:0-15211 GCA_026225955.1 Clarireedia paspali | reverse complement strand
TACTTAGTTAATCTAGTAAATAACTATTAATTAGAACTATTTATTTTAAATAATTTTTTTTTATTATTATTACTTTAGTTAGAATTAGTTTTAATAAATTATTATTATAATAATAAAGTTTAAAGTAAACTTTTAATATATTTATAATAAAAATACTTCTTCTATTTATATAATATATATATATTATATATAATATAGTATTATTATTACTTTCTACTTATTTTTCTTCTAGTTTTTATATTTATAATTATAATTATTATATCTTCTAAATAGAATTATTCTAATATAAATAAGAAGAATAAAAATAGAAATAATTATATACTAAATAATATACTAGATCGTTATATTAATATATATCTTATTAAATATACTTTTTATAATTAAGTAATATAAAGTTAACTCTTTATATATTTTTAATTATTTAGAAATATATATTATAAAACTAATATAAATAAGTTTAATTCTTTTTATCTTTAAATTTTATATTTTCTAATTATAAGACAATTTTATTTTTAATTAAATCTAATAAAAATATTTAAACTCTTATTATTTAGATATTATAAATAAGTTTAGTTTTTATTTTACTTTTTTATTCTTTTTACTTTTTAATTATTAATCTTTTTTATAACTAGATTTAAATAAACTCTTTTTATTTTTAACTATTATAATTAACTTTTACTTCTAGTTATACTAGTTATACTCTTATTAATATATTAAAAAAATCTATTAGAATATCTCTTTTCTTTAATTATATAGAAATCGATTTAATTAATTTTATATTTTAAATAGTTAATAAAGAGTTTATATTTTTATAATCTTATAAATTTTATTATAATTTTCCTTTTTTTATTCTAAGTATAACTATTCTAAATATTAAGTAAATATTTATTTTTTCTTTAAAATAATATAATATAAAAGTTTTATTTTATTTTTAAGACTTACTAGATTATAAGATATTAAGTTTATTTTTTAAAACTTTATTAAATATATAATATATATTTAGTTTAAATAGGTTTTTTATAAATAATTATTTTATTATCTTTTTAGAATATTTTAATTAAAAGTTTTATTTATATATAAATCGGTTTATTATATACTTTCTATATTTAATAATAAGTTAAGTTAAATAATATATAAATATTTATATTTAGTAATATACTTTTACTCTTTTTATTAAATAGATTATTTATAAAACTACTTATAAAAAGTTTTATTTAGTTAATTTACTTGAAAGTTAAATAATATTATTATTAATTATTTTTTAATCGAGTTATAATAATTATTATTTATAATCTAGTAAAAGTAGTTTATTTGATTATAATATTACTAAGTTACTTAAAACTTTTTAAAGTTTTTATAGAGATTCTTATTCTAGTTTTAATCTAATTAATCTTATAAATAACTTTAAAGATATATTTTTAAATAATCTTTTTAAAAAATCTTATAATAAATCTAGAATTAAGACTTTTTATATTAAATAGTAGAATTAATCTAATTTAAATAAATACAAAGAAAAGTATTTTATTTCTTATAAAACTTATACTCGAAGTATTCTTTATAATAATAAATAAAGTATTTATTATAATTATAAATATCTTAGAAAGTCTAAAAGATATTAAACTTATAAAATAAAGAAATATTAGTTTATTTTAAAAGAGTTTTTATTTTCTATTTAAACTTTATTAACTAAGTTTAAAAAAAGAATATTAGAGAAAATAATATTTTATATTTTATTATAATAAATTTATTAACTTTATTTCTAGAAATTCTTAAAAATTAAAATATATTTTTAATATTAAATAAAGGCTTTTAAAATTAATTTTGATAATAATTCTTTAGATAATAAAGTTAAAAAGAAAAATATAAAGATAGAAAAGAATAATAATAAAAGTAATAAGTTTGAAAATAATAATATTTTTATATTATCTAAAACTTCTATTACTTTTTTTAAAAGTCTTTATTATATTAAAAACTTTAATATATCTTTTATTTTTTAAGATTCTTTTTATAATAATATACTTTTTATACTTTATATTAAAATAAAGAGTATATTTTAATTAATATAAATTATTATCTTTAATAATATTTATAAATAAAGTTTTACTTTATATTTTTATTTTAGTTTTATAAATAAATTAAATTTATTTTATTATTCTTTTTAAATATACTTTTTTATTATTCTTTATATTTAAAATACTTTTATTTTTATAAATATTTTAATAACTTTATTTAATTAAAACTTTTTTAATAAATAAACTTTATTTACTTTTTAAAAATTTTATTATAATATTAATTACTTTATTTACTTTTTAAATTTTTTAAATATATTTAAATTATTAATTATTTTAAATTTATATAAAATATAAACTAAGTTAATTATAAAGTTAATAATAAATAAATTCTTTATAAAAAAAATAAAGATATTAATAATAATTAAATTAAAGTAATAATTAGATTCTAAAAAAATAATTGAAAATAAATTTCTTTATTTTTTATAAATTTAATTTAAAGATTAATTTTAAAAATTAAATTTATTTTAAATTTAAAATCCTTTTATTTTTATAAGATATATAAAAAGTATTTTAAATTACTTTATATATAACTTATAATATTATAATATTATATTTTTAAACTAGGATTCTTATTTATATTCTCTTTTATATTATTCTAGATCTTCTATCTATTAGTTTATATTTTTCTAGATATTAAATTTATTAAAGTATATTTTATAAGATTATTTATTTATTAGAATATATTTTTAATATAATTAGTACTTTTTAATTATTGTATTTTAAGTTTTTTAAAAATAAGTTAAAAGGAATAAAATAAAGTAGATTTTTAAATAAGAATTTTAATAGTTTTTCAAAAGATTAATTAATTCGATTTAACTTTTTTATAAGTTTTAAATATAAATTTATTAGTAAATATTTATTTTAAAGTTATAAATCAAATAAAAATATTAATAAATAAAAGATTAATTAAAGATTATTAACTATTAAATTAAATTTCTTGATTTTACTCTTTATATTTTATAGATTTAAATAAATATAAAAATATTTAAACTACTAATATATAAAGTTCTTAGTAAAACTATTAGTTAATATATTCTTAATAGAAAAATAAATAATATTAAATAATTTCTTTATATATTCCTATTTTAATTATATATTTTAGATATCGATATATTATAGTTTAATTAAGATTTATTTATTTTTTTTTATTACTAATTTTATTATTTAGATATTATTATAATAGATAATAATAAGTTTAAAGATAATTAGATTAAATTCTTTTAATAGTTTTTTTATAATTATAGTTTTTTTAATAATTTACTTTATACTAAGTAATTTAGTTTTAGTTATAGATATTATTATTATATCTTATTTTGATATTTTCTAGATAATTAGTCTTCTATATAATAATATTATATACTTTTAAAAAGATTATCTTATTTTATTATTATTTATAAAAGATATATTTAAAATAATAAATAATTATAATAAATAATCTATATTATATTTTATAATAAAATATCTTATTTTTTATAGATAATTAATATAATAATTTATTGTTTTCAAGTAATCTTCTAATAGATTAGTTAGAAAATAAGAAAATTATAAGGTTATAAAGATAATATTTATATATAATATATGTATAATATATAGAATCAATCTTATTTTCTTTTAATACTTTTTAACTTTCGATTTTTTTATAACTCTTTTATTTTTCTTAAACTTTATAATTAGAAGTAAAATATTTATAAGATTATTTTTTATAAGATTAAATTTCTAATTAATCTTCTTTATATAAATATTATAAACTAATTATAACTTCTTTTAAATATAGTTTCTAATTATTTATATCTTTAAGAACTATTTAATATTATTTATCTTATATAGTTTATATATAAAATAAATATTATTTATAGTTCTTTCAACTTCTTATTTATAATTCTTATTATAGATTATTTAGATATTATTTATAAAAAATAGTATTAATATTTTATAATCTTTATTAACTAATATATAAAGTTTATTTAAATATAACTTTATTTTTAAACTAATTAAAGTTTTAATAAAGTCTTTAAATTATATTACTAGAAAATCTCGAAAACTATAAAAAGTATAATTAATAATTATAATTATATTTTCAACTTTGTATTTATTTAAAAGATAATATATAACTAGTTCTCTATTTAGATTATATAGTATATTTATAAAGATATTAATTATATTATATTACTTTGTTTTAAAATTAAATTTAATAATTATAACTATAATTATATAAAAAGAATAAAATATAAATATTATTATATATATCGATTTAATTATACTTTTAATTTAAAGATTATTTTTTACTATAAGATATAATCTATATTTAATTATAAATCTATTTTAATTAGTTTTATATATAAATATTTATTTAAGAAAAATTAAGTTTATTATAATTAAACTTTTTAAAACCTCTTTTTATATATTATAAAACTTAAAATTATTAATCTCTTTATTATAATTAGTTTTAAATACTAGTTCTAATAAATAACTTTTAAAATCTTAATAGTATTTAGATATTTTAGATATTTAAGTTTTATAGATTTTAGATAATTATAATAATTCTATTATAAGTTTCTTAAATTTATTTATAATTATTATTATTATTATATTATAAAGTATTATAAAGTTTCTTTACTTTTTATCTTTATTTATATTTAGCTAATTAAATTAAAATATATTATAGAAATTATTAAGTTTCTTAATATTTTATTTAGATAATTAAAAGATAATTATATTAATAAAAGTATTAATAATCTTTCTATTATATTAAGAATAATATCTTTTTTTTCTTTTTAATATATTAATTAAACTAGATAATTAAAAAATAAATAAACTTTAATTAATTTTATTAGTTTTATTTATCTTTCTTATTAAAATCTCAATTATAAATTTTAATCTTTTAAATAATAGTTTAACTATTAGTATATTTAGTAATTAATTATTATCTAATTTTTCGAAGTAAAATTTAATCTAATTTCTTTTATATAACTAGTTATTATTATATAATATATATATAAAGTTATATAGTTTATCTTTAATTTAGAGAAATATATATTTAAGTACTTTTTTATCTAAATTATCTTTATATTTTTTATAGAATATATTGATTATATTAGTATATTTAAAATCTATTTTACCTTTAAACTTAAAGACTTTCTTAATTATTAATAAGTTTAAAAGAATAATAATATTTAGTTTTAAGTTCTTTATTTTAATCTTTTCTAAACTTTATTTATTATTAATAAAGTTTATTATTTTTATACTTTAAATTTAATCCAAGATAATTAAGATTCTATTATCTTTTTAATCTTTAAACTAATTATTAAAACTTTATATATTTAGATTATCTTTACTACTATCTAAATATAAATTATTATTCTTTAAATAAATATTATTAGAAAGTATCTACTTATTATTATTAGATTTCTTTACTTCTAAAATCTATTTATAATAGTTTTATTTAATAGTATTTTCTAAAATAAACTTTTTAATAAATAAAATAAATTTAATAATATTATTATTCTCTAATATAAATCTATCTAAGTTTTTAATAATATTTATATTAAGAGCTTGAATAAAGTTATTTAATAATTCTTTTAGAATTGATTTTTATTTCTTAGTTATTTTAAAATAAATAATATTTTTATTAAACTAAATATTTCAAATAATAATAATCTAATTAAGTTTCAAGATTTATATTCTATAGATTAGTATACTAAGTATATAATCTACTAGATATTTAAAGTATATTCTCGGATTTATTTTATATTATTTTTTATTTATTTATATTTCTTATTCTTTATTAAAAAAGTAAATATAGTAGTTAAAATAATAAATATTATTTTAGTTAAAATATAGATTAATAATAATTAATATTATTAGTATTAGATTATATTAATAAAAGTATTATTCAAACTAATTTTCGAGAACTTTATTTAGAATTCTAAACTTTTATTATTATAAAAAACTAATATTATATAAATAAATTACTATTTATACGATTTTAGACTATAAGTTTATAAGAAGCTTTATTTAGATTTATATTTTTATTATTTTAATAATAATCTCTTAACTTATATATTCTATTATATTATTTAATTTATAAGTATAAGTTAATAACAATTTTATCTTAATTCCTTCTATTTTAATTTATTATTTAAACTTAGTATAATTATTAATTCTATTTATTAATATATTATTTTCTTACTTAATAATATATATTAATAAATAATATTATTATTTTATCTATACTTTAAAATTTATAATAGTATAAAATACTTTATAATAAGTTTTATTAACTAATAGAATCTTAAAGATCTTATTACTATATAATTCTTTGATTAATAATAATTAAGAATATCTATTGAACAATATTAAGAAATTGAATAGATCTTATATAATCTTATAAAAAAGTTTTAGTAGTTACTAGTTCTTTAAATAATAATTAATAATTTACTTTATATATACTTTTATATAATATTTATAATTAACTTTTAGAATCCCTTTAATTTTTATACTTTTTACTTTATCTATTAAATATTCTAAAATCTTTTATTCTAGATATTTAATATAATTATATTATATTTATATTATATCTATCTTATTAGATAATAAGTTACTAAATTATTTAAATAGTTTATTAATCTTATAGTAAATAGTTAAATATATTATTATAATTTAACTTATAAGAATATTATTTAATATATTTAAATAGAAAATAACTTTCTTAAATTAAAAGAAAACTAGGTTAAACTTTTATATAAGAAGTATAATAATTATACTTTTCTTTAGTATATTATATTTTAAAGTATAATTAAGTTTATAGAATTATAAGTTTATTTTTACTAATTAAGATATTGAAATAATATTAATATAAAAACTAGGAATAAAAGTTATATTAATTAAAACTAAATTCTTAGTTTTAAACTCTTTTAGTTTAATAAGAATATTCTTAATAATATAAATACTATATTTAATAATTAGAAGTAATAAAGTTTTATACTTAATAAAATTATTATTATTAGACTTAGTAAACTTCCTATTATCTAATAAAGAAATATTATTAACTAAATATATAATACTATAATTATCAAGAAGAGTTAAATTAACTAGATAATACTTTTTAATAATAACTAAAGTAAAATATATATTAAGATTATTAGTTTATATAAGAGAAAAGTAGATAATTATTATTACTATTTTTTTAGAAAATAAAGATAATAAACTATTTATTACTAATATATTAGTTAGTAAAATCTCTTTATTCTTTATAACTTTTCTAATATTATTTTATTTAAAGTTTTTAAATCTCTCTTTAACTTTCTTGATATTATTAATATTAAAGTTTTCTTTAATTAGTTTTCTTTATAATATATTTTTAAATATATTATAATTCTCTAGTTTCTAAAAATATTTATTATTTAAATTTAAAAACTACTTTTTAAAATAATAAAAATAAAGTTTATTTTAATTAATTAAATTAACTTTATTAAAAAAGATTATAATAATTATTAATTCTATTATATTATTATTAATAGTTATTATATATATATTTTTTCCTTTTAATTTATATACTTTATTTACTAATTAAACTTTAAAGAGATTAATTATTTTATTAAAAGTTATAATTAGTTTTCTTTATTTTTATCTTCGATTAATATATTTAAGTTTTTTATCTATTTAGATTAGTTTGAATTTAATTTTAACTATTTTTAAAAAGATAATTATAATAAATATATTAAGAGTTTTATTTAGATTATAAGCTTATACTTTATTAAAAATTTAAACTTACTTTTAATACTAGTTTAATAGTGATCTTTAATTATAATAAACTTAATTGAATACTTTATTATATTCTATTTAAATATCAAAAATAACTAATAATTTATTTAATATAAGATATTCTTTAAATAAATAGATATAGTTTTAAAAACTAATTTTACTATACTTAGTATTATAAAGATTTTAATTAATTAAGAAGTTTTTATTAACTATAGATTTAGTTTATTTAAAAACTATTAAGAAAATCTTATAATATTAATTAAATTTAAACTTTTAAGAGTAATAGTCTTAGTCTAAAAATAAATATTCTTTTTTAATATCTATAGTAATTAAATAAACTAATAGAGAAGAAAGTAATAGTTAAAAATTAATAGTAAAAGGATTAATATTAGTTAATTTAATAGCTAATTAGTTATTATTATTTATTCTAATTATTATTATATTATTAATAGTTAATTAGGTTATTAATATATTAAATAAATACTAATAAGATTAAACTAACTAATTATATTTAATTATTTATTAAATATAAACTCTATTTTTTATAAATTTAAAAGAGATTATTATTAATAATATAGTAATAAACTAATTAATATTAAATTTAGAATCTAGTTCTAATTCGATTAATATACTAGTTAATCTATTATAGATTTTAAGATTGATTAGATATTAGATATATTAAATTTAGACTTAGTTTCTTAGTTTTATAAACTATATTAACTATTATTAGTAATTATATAATTTAATATTATTAATCTTCTTAAAATAAAATATTATAATTAAAAAGAGAGATTAAAATAAAAGTAATTATATAAAAGATAATTAAAAAGAGTAATTATTTATAATAGCTAATAAATAGAAAAATTTATAGAAGAATTTATATTAAACTAGACTTATAATTATCAAAGATACTAATAACTAAACAAAGTAATAATAGATATAGAAGTAATAAAGTAAAAATTAACTATCTTCTCTTTAATTAAGAATCTCTTCTTCTTTTATAAAGATTCTTAATTAAAAGGGAATAATATTAATTATATTAATTGATAATAAAAAATATTATTTTTAATTAATATCTTTTAACTAATCTAGCTTTTAGCTAATTCTCTTAGCTGTCTAATTAATAGAATATTATCGATATAGTTATAATAATTAGTTAGAATACTACTAAATCTTATATAAAGTAATAATTATATTATTAAACTAATTATATTAGTTAATTAGTATTAATATAATTATCAGGTTAAATAATACTTTCTATAACACTTTCTTTTTTAAATATTATAATAAATAATATAGTTTTATTTAAAATTTAAATTAAAGAATATAAATTATTTAGTTTAGATTTTATTATATTTAAAAAGATTAAAAAGCTATTTATATTATAAATTAGAAGAATTAAAGAACTATTTAATAATAAAAAGTCTATTAAATTACTTGATAATATTTAAAATTATAAAAAAATAAAAAAACTAAATATATTACTTTTTAAATTAGTATAAAAAATATTTAGATATAAAAGCTAATTTATTATATTTTCAATATTATTATTAAAAATATTAAAAAAACTTCTAATAAGACTTTATAACTTTTATATATTAATATTACTCTTTTATTATATTACTTTATTAAAATTTATAATTTATATCTAGAAAGTTTTTTAATTTATAATTATAAGATTATTATAACTAATAAACTTTTAATTTAATCTATTTTAATTATAATTAACTCTAATATTATTATTATATATTTTTACAATTCTCTTTAATAATAATTTCTTATAATTATAAACTTTTATTAATTATATATTTTAATCTACTTTATAAAATAATTCTTCTAAACTATTTATATCTTTAAATAACTATTTATAAATAGATATTCTTAAAATAATCTTATTAAATATTATCTTTTAAATAATATAGTATATTATAGATAATATAATATTAAAAAAAATAGAGTTATTATTAGTTAAAAATAAATTTATTTAATATATTATAATAGTATTCTAAAATCTAAAGTAATTATAAATTATAAGATTCTAAAAATCTATATATTAGTTTATATCTAAAAGCTTTTAGATTTTATATATATTTAAACTAATTAATATTATAATAATAAATAAAAAATAATATAATAAAATTAAAAAGTTATTATATTAATTAAAAATATCTTTAATTTCTTGAAATAAAAGTATATAATTAGTTATATCTTTTTTATTTTCAAAATACTTTTAATTAATATTAAAATTATTTAAATTAAGATTCTAGATTAAAGAAATAGTTAATATTTTAAAAATTTATTAATTAGATATAATAAAGATATTTCTAATAAAATTATTAAAGTAAATTAAATTTTCTATTAATAATAATATTTTAAAATTCTAATTCTATATTTTAAAAATATATAATTATTAGAAATAATTATATAAATTATAACTAGAGTTTATTAAAATATTATTTATAAAATATTTATTAATATCTATATAATTATTAAATAGAAATCTAGTAATTTAATAAAAAATATAATTTTTTATAAATAAATAAAAAGATTTATATAATATTTAAATTAATATTAATATTTATAAAAGTATAAAATATATATATAAAATTAATAATAAATAAGTTTTAAAGGAAAAAGTATTTATTTTAAATTACTTTATAAAAAGATTAATAAAGATTAAATTTAAAGTTAAAGAAAGTTTAACTAATTAATAAAGTAAATAATATTTTAATATTTATTAATTATAGTTTCTAAAATTATAAAATAATATATAAAATAAATAAAGAATAAGTTTAATAGTTTTATTTTATATATTTTAAAAGAAAATTTTAAATAAATAAAAAAAGATAATATTAAGACTTTATAATCTAATTTATAAAAAAGAAATAATATTTTTCTATTTTTAGAATTTAAATAATATAATTTTGAAGATTATATATTAAATGAATATAAAGTATATTCTTTATTAATTATTTATAAATAATAATATAATCTTTAATTAATAAATATCTTTTTTAAAAGTACTTTAATAACTAGATATAATTTTAAATACTATCTTATAATATTATATCTATTATTTAATTTTATTTTAAAATTATATTATTTTTTTATTAATATTATTATATTATATTTCTCCTTTTATAATAATATAATTTACTAAGTTTTTCTTTAACTTTAGATATTTTTAATTATTAGATTTAATTAATATAATAGTTTTTTTTCTATATTAACTAAATAATTATAATATTTTTTCTATATTTAATACTTTCTAAATTTATCTATTAATAAATAATTATTCTTTATAAAATATTTAATTACTTTATTAATAAGTTTTTTAAAAAATAATATCTTTTTAAAAAGTTTTATATATATATTAATAAAATCAATCTATAAAACTATATTAATTAAAGATTATTTTTATTTTATTTTTATAATTAATTATATTGATTTTATCAACTTTATATTATATATTAAATAATTATTATCTTTTTATAATATTAGTTCTAAAAAAACTAATTTAATATTTTAAACTTCTTTATTATTTTCTAACTTTATATTTAGTTTATTTAAATTAACTTTAGAATTTATATTATTTATATCTTTATTTAAAATATAGATATTATTAAAGAAAATAAAATATATATAATATTTTATAAAGAAAGAGTTAATATTTACTTTTTTATTATTAAATTCTTTAAATTAATAATATATTGTTTTTCAAAATAAATATATATAATCTTTTGAAATAATAATATACGTTTAATTATATTATTTAAAAAATAACTTTTTAATGTTTATAGAAATTATATTTAAAATAATATTTTTATTAATAATTATTATAAAGTTTAAAAGATATTTTATAAAAATTTTAATAAAACTTATTAAAAAACTTCTTTAAAATCTAAATATCTTTTATAAAAATATATTTAATATATTATTTAGTAACCTTTTAATAAGATTTTCTAGAATTTCTAAATTATATATATAATAAAACCACTAATTTAAAATACTAAATAACTTTAAAATTAATAATTAAAGAATTAAAAAGATTATAAGAATTTAAAGGTTTATATATAGGAAGTTATTATATAGAATAAATAATTAAGTTATATATATATTAATATATATATATAGTCTAGTTTCTAAATCTAATCTATATATAATTAGTTTATATAATATTATAATAATTCGATCTAAATTATTATATTATTCTTTTTTTCTAAAAAGCTCGCTTTTAAATATTCTTATAGTTTATTTAATATTATAATTATATATTTTTAAAGTTATTTCCTTTTAAATAAATATAATTACTTAAATAATTAATAATAAATAAATATATAAATAAATATTTATATCTTTTCTATTATAAAGTTTAAAAAACACTTTTTATTTATTATAATTATTAGATAATCTTTTTTAATATAATTATAATTATCTTCTTTAAACTCTTATAAATATATTTATTTTAAAAATAATATTAAGAGGCTAGATACTTTTAAATTAGTATAATAGAAATTGTAAAAAAATATTAAAGATATTTTAAAATCTAATACTTTATATTATACTAAGTTTATATTATAACTTCTTTATTAAATATAATACTTTAATAACCTTTATTTTAAATAATAAACTAATATTTATTCTACTTTATATTTATCTATTCTTATTATATTTATTAAAAGAGATAGTTTATTATATTAATTTAGTAATAAATTATTAATTATCTTCTTTAATTTATTAATTAAGAATATATTATAGATTTATATAATATTAGAAAGATCTAGATAATAAAAGTAGTTAATTTATTTTAAAACTTTGAAATATTTATTTGTTAAATAGTTTAGTTTTTTTAAAAGTTACTAAGTAGATAGATATTATATATTTAACTAGATATAGTTATTAACTTAGAAATCTTTTAATTAATAATATTTATTAGTTTAATAGATTATATATTTTTAAATAGTTTAGATAATTAAATAAATATATTCTAATACTTTATAGTTATAATAAATATAAATATATATATTTTAAATATTAAAGTTATTAATAAGTAAATATTTAATTTACTTCTAATTCTATATAATTTTAAAAATATATTTATAGAATACTTTAAAAAGAAGTAAATTATTAAAAGAAGAGTATAATAATATTAATTATATATAATCTATTATAAATAAGAATTCGGATTATTTATTTTAGTAATAATTTATAAAGACTTATAATTATTTTTATAAATACTAATTATAAATTTCTATTTATCTATTAGTTTAAAGATAGTTTATAATTAATAATTTAATTTTAATTTTTAAAATATTATTAAACTCTATTTAGAATAAAGATATAAATTACAAGTTATAATTAAAAAATATAATAGTTAGTAAATTATAATACTAATAAATATATATAATATATAATTTAGTTTATTTTTAAACTATTATAGTTTTATAATATAAAATTATAATTATTTATTTAAATAAGTAATTAATAATTATAAATATATTATTATATCTATATTTATCTTTATTGAAATTATAATAATCTATAATAATATACTTTTATATATATATAGGAATTAGTAATAAATATAATAAACTAGAGATTTTATCTTTTAGAATAAAATTATAATAGTATATATAATAGTTCTAAATATAGATTATAATATTATTCTTTATTAAATATTAATAATAATATTTTTTAAATAATATATAAATCTTTTATATATTTAAATAAATTATAATAATTAAATTATATATCTTATAAATTAAAAGAGTTTTTAAATACTTAGTATCTAATATTATAAAGTAACTTTTATATAATAATAAATATTTTTTAACTTTTAATTTTAATATAAAATTTAGTTTATAATAGTTAAATATAATTCTCAAAGTATTAAAAAATTTATATTTTTAATTAGTTTATAAAACTTATAAAACTAGATTTATTAAATTTATTAAGAATAATATTATATTAACTTTTTATATAAAAAAGTTGAAATAAGAATATAATTAGGAAATTATAATTTAAAAGTTTAATTAAACTTTTTTAAATAATTATTATATATATTATTCCTTCTTTAATTTATTTTAAAAGTCTACTTTATTAACTTTATAAATTAGTATATTAACTAAGAGATTATCTTTACTTAATTAATATATAATAAAAAATAGTAATTAACTAAAAGTTCGATTTATTAAGTTTATTAAATATTAAAAGTTTTAGTTATTATAAAGTATTTTAATATTTTATAATTAATATAGACTTAAATCTAATATAAAATACTAATTAGTTTTATATACTAATATAAGAATAACTTTATAATTATAAATATTTCTTTATTATAAACCTTATAATTAAATTTAATTAATTATATTATTTTTAAGAAGTAAGTTACTAAAAGTTAATTATTATTATATTTCTATAATAATATACTAATAATAACTTTATTAAAGATATTAGTTTCAAATATATAAAGAAGATTATAATTATAATATTATAAAAATAGTATAAAAGTAAAAGCTTTTTTAAGAATATTAAATAACTATTAATAGTTAATATCGAAATTAAATTAAATAAAGATTTTAATTAGATTAATTAATAGTTTAGTAATAATATTAAAATTATAAATAAAATATTTATAAAAGTTATAAAAGTTTAAGAATAATTAAATACTTTTAAATATAATTAAATATATTTATTTTAGATTATAATTACTTTTTTAAAATCAACTTCGATATTATTAATTAATATTATAAAGCTAAGATACTTTATATACTTAATATTAAACTTATATTTCTTAAAATCAATTTATAAACTTATATCTTTAAGTCTTTAAAGTATTTAAATAATATAAACTATATAATTTAATTTATTTTCGAAATAAATAAAGATATTATTAAAGTAAATAATATAAAAAATATCAAGAAAATCAAATAATATATTATTTATATAATATTAATATATTATTAAATTATTAGTTAATCTAAAAAGTATAACTTTGTATTTATATATATTATATTAAATATAAAAAGTAATATACTCTTTAAAGACTAAATTTATATAAATATAATATAATACTTAATAGATATCTAGTTTAATAAAGATTTTAACTTTTGAAAACTTAGTTAAAATCTTATTAATAAATAATAATAAATATTAGTTTTTATAAATAAAAGTATTTAAAGTTTAGAAATTAATATATAAATAAAGAGAATTATTAAACTTCTTTATAAATAAAATAGAGATTATAAAGAGAATTTAGTTTAGTTTAATAAAACTTTTTAATAAATTATTTATAATATATTCTTTAATTACTTCTAATTCCTTTAATAATATCTTATAAAATAAATTATATTTAAAAGTTTTTTCTTTATTATCTT
>JANGZZ010000441.1:0-15295 GCA_026225955.1 Clarireedia paspali | reverse complement strand
TAATTATAAATATAAGTTTTAATATATAATTAATTTCAAATTATTTAAATAATAAAATTAATATTATTAAAAAAATAAAAAAAGATTAAAGTTTATTAAATAATAATATTTTAAAGAAGAGATTTATAATAATTTTATAAAGTTAAATATTATAAATTTTAAAAATAATCTTTTTTAAAAAGAAAGAAATTATAAATAAAAAAAGAAATTATATTTTAAATATAGATTTTTAAAATATTAATTAAAAGACTATTAAAAGAAGTTTTAAAATTAAAAACTAAAAAGAAATATCTAGAAAAAGAAAAAATAATTTAAAATATTAATAGATAATAATAATTATTAAAGTAAAAATATATCTAAATACTAAATTAATATAATAAATAGATAATTTAAAGATTAAAATAATAATTATATATTATTATTATAAATAATATATTATAATAACTATTATTTAATATACTAATTAAATAAAGATAATATAAATTAATATTTTAAGAAATTATAAAGAAAAAGAAATTAAATAAATATATTTATTTAATAGTTAAAAGATATAATATATATATTATTATAAATAAATAAGAAATAGATTATTAAAAAGAGAAATAATATTTAGAAAGTTAAAATTTAGATTTATTTAAATTAAATAATTAAATATTATAATTATATTAAAAACTTTAAATTTAAAATAAATAAAGTTTATATATTAAAATATATAAATAATAAGTATTTTAAATAAAAATAATTTAAATTAAGAAAAATTTATTAAAAGTTCTTTAAAAAAGATTTTAAAGATATTATATTTTAAATTAAATAATATTAAGTTATATTCTAATATTTGAAAAAAATATAACTTTAATATTAAATTAAAAATAAAGAGAATATTTATATAGAATAACTAGTTATATAATTTTTAATAAAAAGTTAAATATATTATATAAAATTAATAAACAAAGAAGTTAAAATATATTAATTATAAAACTTTATTATAAAATACTTTATATTAATTAAAAATAATTTATTAAATTATTTAAAATACTAGTTAAAAAGTTAAAAATTACTTTAAAGTTAAGATAAATCTTTTATAAAATATATATAAACAAGTAAATATTTTAAATAATAATAGATTTAAAAGTAATAGAAAATTTTATAATATTAATATAATAATTTAATTATATTAGTTTAATATAACTTTATTATTTAATAGAAATCTTTTATATTAATCTAATTAAGTTTATTTTAAGTTTAATACTTTAATATTTTAAAAATAAAATATCACTTTTATTATATTATATTAAAGTTATTTAACTAATTAATATTTACTCTTTTAGCTTTTCGATCTATTATATAATTTATTTAATAACTTTCTTTTTAATCTTTTTAATCACTTTTAAATACTTTACTTTTAAAGTCTTTAATAGATTTATAAATCTTTAATCTATTAATAATTATAGTCCTTTAAAACCTTTTTACCTTTAATTTATACTTTATTATTATTTTAAGCTTATATTTTATTTATAAACTAATAATATAAACTCGAAGTTTATATAATAAATCTATTAATTCTAGTTTTTACTTGATTTTAAATACTTTTTTAACTAAGTAATTAATATTTCAACTTATTAATTTATTTAATTAATTATTATCTTTATCTTTATTTTTACTTTTATCTTTATAAAGAAGTTTTATAATCTAATAAAAGAAGTTTTTTAAATTAATCTATATTACTTTATATAATAAATCTTTATATAACTTTTAAAACTATTTATTTTTAAAGTCTCTTTAATATCAATTAAAATACTTTTTAATATTTAAATTAAAGTTTTTAAAACTTTGTTTTTAGTTTAAACTCAAGCTTTTAATAACTAAATATTAAAGTTATAAAATAATCTAATTTAATATACTTTTTAGATAATTAAGAATATTAAGAATATAATAGTTAATTTTTATAATTAAAGTTTTTAATTATTAACTTTTTAATTAAACTTATTAACTAATTAGTATTTTACTTTTACTTTAATAAAAGAATAAAGATATTAAAAATTATATTAGAAAATATATATAGATTCAAGTATTACTATCTAAATATTTAAAAATAAACTTTATTAAAAAAGAGAATAATATAATAATTTAGTTATATTAGTTTAATATAACTTTATTATTTAATAGAAATCTCTTATATTAATTTAACTAAGTTTATTTTAAACTTAATATTTTAATATCTTAAGAATAAAATATTACTTTTATTATAATTAAAAGTTATAATATCTATAAAACTATAAACTTTTAGAAAATAAATTTTATATAAATTTATATTTATTAATAAGTAATTAATTAAAGATAATAAAGTTATTTAATATAAAATATAAAAGTTTATAATATAATTAAGATAGTATTTTAAATAAATATAAATAAATTTAATTTTATTAAAAGAATACTAAATAATTTTAAGAATATTATAATTAGAATATTATAATTTATATATTAACTAGATTAAATAGACTTTAAAGTTTAATAAATATAAATATAAAATAAAGTTTATATAAGATTTTATAAAATTAATATTTTAAATTAAAAAATAATAAGAAAAACTATATATATTAAAAGCGAATAATACTTTAAAGATTAAATATTTAATTTAAAATCTTTTATTAAAAAATATATTAATAAAGTATTAGAAATATATAGAAATCTTTAAAGAAAAACTTTAAAAGAATATTTTATTAAAATATTAATTTTAAGATTATAAGATAAAATTAAAAGAAAAAAAGAAACTATTATTTTTATTAATTATATTATTATTAAAAGAGAAACTTAAATTACTTTATAAATATTTTAATAAAAACTTAATAAAGAGATTTATTAAAAAATCTACTTTATTAATAAAAACTTTAATCTTCTTTATATTTAAAAAAGAAAATAAGAAAGAAAGATTAATTATTAATTATTAAAAGTTTAATAATATTATAATAAAAGATTATTATTTATTACTATTAACTAATAAACTATAAAATTAAATTAAAAAAGTTAAATACTTTATAAAATTAAATTAATATATAAAATTCAATTTAATCTAAATTAAAGAAAAAAATAAATAGAAGATTATATTTTATATTTATTATAACTATTATAAATACTAAATAATATCTTTTAGATTTATAAATATATTAATTATATATATAAAGTTAATTAATAATTTATTAAAAAAGTATTTTAATAATTATTATATAATTTACTTTAATAATATTTTAATCTTTATTAAAACTTTTAAAAAATATATTAAAATTATATAAGAAATCTTAGAAATTCTTCAAAATATAAATATTTTATTAAAACTATTTAAATATAAATTCTATATTATTAAAATCAAATTTCTAAGATATATTATTAGTATAATAGAATTTAAAATAAATTTAAATAAAATAAAAGAAGTTCTAAAGTAGAAACAATTTATTATTATTAAAGAAATATAATTATTTTTAAGATTTATAAACTTTTATAAATAATTTATTAAAGATTATTTAAAAATTATAATATTATTTATAAAGTTAATTAAAAAGAATATAAATTATAAATAGAATAATATAATATAAAAAGTATTTAATATATTTAAATAAACTTTTATATAAATACTAATTCTAATTACTTTTAATTTTAAATAACTAATTATTATAAAGATAAATATATTAGATTATATATTAGATATAGTCTTTAGTTAATTAAATAAAGATAGAAAGTTATAATTAATAATATATTATTTAAGAAAACTATAATTAATAGAACTAAATTATAAAATTTATAATAAAAAGTTATTAACTATTATTAATATTTTTAAAGAATAAAGAGTTTATTTTAAAGAATCTAAATATATAATTTAAATTTATTTAAATTATAAAAACTTAATCTATTTTATAATAATAAAAATTCTAAATAGATAATAAATATAATAAATAGAAATACTAATTATATATAACTTCAAAATAAAATATATAAAAAGAAATAAGAATATTAGAATAAATATATTTAATAGAAAGTTAGAATATTTAGAAAATAAAATATATAAATTATATATAATATTTTAATAAAAAAGAGATTTATTAATATTTAATTTACTTTAATTAATTATAATAATAATACTTTATAATAACTATTTAGAAAAATAAATAAAAGAATATTATAAAAATAATTTAATTATAAAATAAATATTAGAATAATTAAATAAAGGATTTATAATTAAAAATAATATTATTTACTTTTATAAAAAGATTTATATCTTTTCTATATTATTTAAATAATATACTAAAGAATAATATAAACTACTAGTTTATAATTATTAAAAAATTATTAAGATATTTATATAAATTAGAATATATTTATATTTCTTATAAATAAGAAAGATAATTAAAGAAATAATTAGAAATTATAATATTTATATATAAAATAAAACTTTATAATATATTTTATATAATTAATTTAAAACTCTAAATATATTTATTTAATTATAAAAGTTTATTATATAAAACTTTATAATTAAATTATTATATTTAAAAAATCTAATTATAAAAATAGTATATAACTTTATTCTAATAATTATAGATTAATTAATTAAGTTTAAATATATAATTTTATATAAAGAAAGTAATATAATAAAAGATCTAGTATATATTTTTTTAAGAATAATAACTAATATATATAAAATATTATTAAAAATAATTTCGGATTATAATAAGTTTTTTATATCGAAATTTTAATAGATATTTATAATATTACTAAGAATTAAAAGAAAGTTATTTATAATATTTTATTTATAAATAAATAATTAAATAGAATAACTAAATTAAATATTAAAATAATATCTATAATATTATATTAATTATAAGTAAGATAATTAAATAGAATTATTATTATTTATATAATTTATATATAATACTTTAAAAGTAATAATTATAAATATAATATTAATTTATATTAATTTTAAATATAAACTAAAAATATATAATATATAATTAATAAACAAAGTAAAATCAAATATAAATATTATAAAAGTAAATAAACTAAAAGAATTATATAAATAATTATTATTTAATATTAAGTTTATTTTATAATAAACTATAAATTATTATAATTCAAAGTATAATATAAAATTAATATTTAAGAAAAAAGATAAAGTTTATCTTCTTAAATAAAATATTAATATAAAAAAACTAAATAATAAACTAGATTATAAGAAATTAAAATCTTTTAAAATTAATAAAGTAATTAAACTAATTAATTATAAATTAAAATTACTAATAATAATAAAGATATATTTAGTTTTTTATATTTTATTACTTGAATTAATATTATTAAAAGTATTAAATATACTTTATATTGAAATTAAATTAGTTAATCTAAATATTAAATATAAAGTTAAAGAAATATTAAATTATAAATATATTAAAGGATAGTTATATTATTTAATAAAATAGAAAGAATATTTATATTTAGAAAATATATAAGAACTAATTAGAAACTTAAACTATTTATAATATTTAAAGAAATTTTATTAAAGATATTTTTACTTTCTAATTAAATAATTAGTTTAAAATCATTTATTAAAAGTAATTTAAAAGAAGATAAACTAGTAATAATAAAAGTAAATATTTAAATAGTTTATTTAGTTTTTTCTTATTTTAATCTTTTTTTCTTTTTAAATACTTTTAACTTTTTAATTATTTTCAGATTATATTATAATATCTTTCTAATATTTTTATATATTTTATTAAATTATAACTAAGTTTTCTTTATTTAAATATAAAAATAAAGAATCTTAATTATAATCTTTTTCTCTTTTAAACGAAATTTTTTATTTTTCTTTTAAAAATACTTTTCTTTAAAATCTATATAAACTTAAATAATAACTATTATATTAAAGATATTATAGAACTTTTTAATATTACTCTTTTTATACTTTTTATAATAAATATTATTAGAAAGAATATAATATTTATACTTCTTTTTAAAATAATAATTATAAGAAGATAATATAATAATTCTTTTTTCTTTATTATAAATATATTAATTTTAATAATTATTAATAAATCTAAATATATAAATATAAAATATAATAAAAAGAAGAAAATCTAGGAAATTTATCTAAAGTTTAAATAAATACTTTATATTAATATAATAAGTATTAAAATAATACTAAATTAAAAAAAAGATAATATTATATTTATAATTATATATAAAATTAAAGGCTTTAAATTTAGAAGATAGTTATTTATATTTAAAAAGTTAATCTATTATATTTAGATAATATAATATATATATTTATAATAATATAAATATAATATAAATAGAAAGTACTTTATAATATAAATACTTCTAAAATAAAAGGTATTTTAAAGAAATAATATTTATTATTAAAAAGATATTTAAAGAAAGAATAATATTTTTAATAAAACTTTTAGTTATTAAAATATATAATATAATTATTTTAATTATCTTAGTTAGTTTAATTAATTAAGATAATTAAGATAATTAAAATAATAAAGAATAAAAGTTTATATAAACTAAAATAATATTATAAATATTTATCTTCTAAGTTATATAGAAGTAATTAGAATCTTGATTACTAAATAATAGTAAGATTATATAGTAATATTATAAAGTTTATTATTAATAATAATTATAATATAAATCGATTATAATTATAATAATAGATATAAATAGTAACTTAATTTAATTAATTAAATTAAATACAAAGCTCTATATATTATAAGAAAATTATTTATTTATATAAATCTTTATTCTTTATTATTTTAGTTATTCTAATTATCTTAATTAATTAATTTAATTAAAATAATTAAGATAGTTATATTATATAACTCTAAACTAAAGATTATTTTATTTTATTTTTATTTTACTAAATATACTTTATTTTTATCTAAAGTTTTACTAAAAGTATTTATTAATATAATTTTATTAATAGAGTTTTACTAATAAATTTCTATTAAAAGAATATTATTAATTCTAATATCTAATATTAATCTTAATATAATAATTATAATTATAATTTCGTCTTTTAAGTTTAAAGTCTTTAAATATTATTATAATCTAGAATTATAATATTATTTTCTTTTTAGTTTAATATTATCCTGATATTTATTATATTAGTATAAAGTATTTATTTAAGTTTTAGATAAATTCTTTAAACTTTTCTTTTTTTATTATATTTTATATTTATATATCTAAATCTATTAATAGTTGTTAAAATCAATATATTTATAATAAGAAAAAAAGAATTATTATATTATCTTCTTATAATTATTATTCTAAAAAGAAATATAAATATTATATACTTTCTAATAATATTTATTATAAAGAATATAAAAAAAGTAATATTAAAAAATTCTATAATATATTTAATATAATAACTACTATTTAGACTTATATAGATTTTAAAAAAAAATGTTTTTAAAAAGAAAATAAAAAGTTTTATTTAGAAAATAAAAAAGCTATAATTAAAATTCTTTATCTTTATATTTAAATAAAGAAAGCTTAATTATAGTTTAATAAAATATATAAAAATATAAAAAAGATATTATAATTTAATCTAAAAATAATCAAAGAGCTAAAGATATTTAAAAAGAAGAAAAGATTAGAAAAAAAATAAATTAAATAAACTAAATAAGCTTTTTAGATAATTAGTTCCTCTAAAGTCGATCTTTTTATATTTAAACTTTCTTTAATAAGTAATTTAAAGCTAGTTATCTAATTAGAAAATAAGAATACTTTTAATAAAATCTCTCTAAATACTATAAATAATTTAAGTTCTTAACTAGTTTCTATATATTTTCTAAATATAAATATCTTTTTTATTTTATTAAATAATATAATTATCTTCTAATATACTTATAGTTTAATATTTCTTTGATATTATATTTAATATTTAAGTTAACTAGTTTAATTTCAATATAAAATATATCTAATACTTTTAATAATATTAATTCGAGTAATAAAATATAAAAAACTAAATATATCTTTATTATTATTAATAGCTTTAATCTATAATTAATTAGTTTAATTACTTTATCAATCTTGAAAAGTTCTAATTTCTTATAATCTAATTTATTATTTAATCTTTTTATATTGATATTTTATTTAAAAAGATAAACTTTATTTTTCTTTTTAAATATTAATTTTATATTATACTTCGAATTATAGTAATTTATAATTTATTATAAAATAAACTTAATATCTAATAATAATTATTTATATAATTCCTTTAGTTTATTTACTTTTATAATATTTATATTTAATTTTACTTTATTTATTAATTATATATTATATACTTTTAATTTAAATCTAAAGTTAATATAAGTTAATATTATATTTATAATTATTACTTTCGAGATATTATATATAAATTATATAAATAGTAGTAATTCTATTTAATTATTTTATTTATAATTAATATAGTATTATAAATATTATTCTAAAGTTTAATTTAGTTATTTTATTTAATTATTTATTTATAAATAAAATATTATAAATAACTTTCTTTTAATTTTTAATAATATTATAAATATTTATTAGAATTTTAATATAAAGAGTTTATTATAATTTGAAATTATCTTTATTAATACTTTATATATATTAATTATTATTTTTAAAAAGATATATATTAAATCTTTTATTATATTATTTTCTTTATATAAAATTATATATTTAAACTTAATTAATTGATTTATAATTATTAAGATAAAATTATATATTATTTTTATAATTAGATCTTTTAAATATAATAGTTTAATTATAAAGTCTTATATAATAAACTTTTATAGTTAAGTAAATATATTTAAACTTTTAAACTAACTATATAAAATATACTATAAAATCTTATTCTATATATAAATATTATAATTCTTAATAACTTCTTTAATTATCTTTCTTATTTATAAGAAATAATAATTCGCTTTAATCTTTATAAATATTTTTATAATTCCTTAATATCTATAAACTAATAATTTATATTATTTTTAAATATACTATTTAACTAATATTAAAAGGATATATATTTTTCTATAAAAGTAAATAATATCTTTTTTAATTATAAATCCTTTATCTAATTATTCTAATATTTATTTTATAATAGAATTATTTTTATAATACTTTTATATTTATTTCTTTAAATAGTTATTATAAAGTAATATTATTATAACTAGTTAAATTATATTAAATACTAATAAATCTTTTTCTTTTTAAAGTATAATATATAATTTATATATTTTATTCTCTAAATATTCTAATTTCCTATTAAATATATTAACTTTAGTATTTTTATTTCTTTTAATATATAATATCTTAAAGTTATATATAATTAATATTTCTATTTATTATATTTATTATCTATTTAGAACTTTAGTTATTATAAAATATATTAAATTCTTATAATCTAAATAAATCTAAATTATATATTTAGATCTTTTAAAATAAACTCTTTATTCTCTAAAAGTATTAATAATAATTAATAACTTTTTATTATATATTTTATAATTCAATTTTACTAATTATAGCTTTCTAGAATAATATATTACTAATTATAACTTTTTATCTTTATTTAGTTAACTAAGAATTATATTTAATATATAATCTAATATATTTATCTTAATAATAATTAGTTATTTAAGATTGAAAGTAATTAGAACTAATATATATATAAAAGCTTATTTAAAAATATTAAATATTTATTATATTATACTACTTTATTTATACTCTATATCCTTCTTAGTTAATTTTATAAATAATATTATAATTTTCGAATAATCTTTAATAAATTGTTTATAAAAGTTTATAAATTCTAAGAAAGATTATATTTTTTTAACTTTAATAAATTATATCTATTTTAAAACTTTTTTAACTTTTTCTAAACTTATTTTAAATCTATTAATATTAATAATATACTCTAAAAATTCAGTTTTAATAATATAGAATTTATATTTAAATAGTTTTAATAAAATATTTATATTTTAAAGAATTTCTAAGATTTCTTATATAATTTTAATATACTTTTTAAAAGTTTTAATAAAAATTAAAATATTATTAAAATAAACTATATAATAATTATTAAGATATTTTTTTAATAAGTTATTAACTAACTTTATATATATAATTAATATATTTATAAACTCGAAAAATATTATCTAGTATTTATAATATCTATATTAAATATAAAATATAATCTTCTATTTATTATCTTTCTTAATTTTAATTAAATTAAATCTTATATATTAATCTAACTTTATAAAATATTTAATCTTCTTAATTTGATCTTATAGTTTATTAACTAATAATAATAAATATTAATCTTTAATAATAATAATATTAAACTTTTAATAGTTAATAATAAATCTATTTTTCTTATTTTTCTTCTTTAATATAAAGAAGATTAATACTTTTATAAATAAAGAGAATTTTTTAATAAATCTTTTAGTTAAATTTTTATTAAAGTATTTATAAAGTAATTTAAACTTTTCTTTTAATAATAATATAATTAATAAAAATAATAGTTCTTTTTTTTTTTAATTTTATCTTATAATTCTAAAGTTAATATTTTAATAAAATATTTTTTTAAAATCTTTCTTTGAAGATCTTTATATATTTCTAATATTTTATTAATATATCTTTTAATAAAGGATCTTAAATTAAATATCTAATCTTTAAAATATTATTTACTTTTAATATAAATAGTTTTTCTTATTACTTCTTAAACTAAAATATTAGTTTTATAGAATTTTATATAAATTTTATTTTATATTTATATTTATCTAACTTTAAAGTTCTTTTAACCTAGTTAATATATAAATTATAATATATTAATTATAATATTCCTAAAGTTATTTAGTATTCTTTTTATAAAATTAAATCTATTTATATTTATTTAGAATATTATTTTATTTATATTTCGAATTTTTATATTTTATATTAAACTAATTTATTTCTTATAACTAATTACTTATTAATTAGATATAATATATATAAAACTAATTTCTTAAAAGTTTATAATTTTATTAAAATAATAACTTTTAGTATTATAAAATTTTTTATTATTCTTAAGTTTATTATTATTTAAAGTAATTATCTATTTATATATATTATATAAAGAAACTATTATATTTTTAGAAAGTTTCTTAACTTTCTAATTAGCTTTCTAAATAACTTTATAAGTTATTTTTAATTAATATAAAATATTTTATAATAAAGTTTTATAATTAATATATTCTATTATATCTTAACTTTATTATTTATTAATTTTATATAATAAACTTAGTCTTTTATTAAGAATTATATAACTAGTTATTTAATATAAATATTCTCTTTATTTTTAATTTAATATTAAAGTTATATCTTTTTTAAATATTAAAATATAATCTAATATTATTTAATTTAAAATATAATATCTTTAAAATTAGTTTTAAAAAGCTTCTAATAGATTTTTCTTATTTTAAACTATTTCTATTTAAAATATTTATTATCTATATATTTTAATATATAAACTTTATTTACTTTAAGTTTAGAGTTTCTAGTATAGTTATAATATTTAATTATTTAATATAAATAAATTTAAACTTTAACTCTTTATATATTATTTCTTTTTTTAATAATCTATTCTTTATTTATCTATAATAAAGTATATACTATATCTTTTAATTATTATCTAAATATATCTATTTAGTTTCTTTTCTTTTATAGCTTTTTAGAATATTAATTTATATTATCTTTTTTTAACTAGTATATTAAATAATAATTATTATAATATACTATTTATAATAATAATATATAATTATTATCTTGATCTTTTAACTATTTATTTATTATACTAATTTAATATTTAAGTATATTCTAAATATTTCTTTTTATTAATATATTAAATTATTTCTTCTTTTTTCTATTTTTCTTTAATTTCTATCTCTAAAACTTCTTTTAATAATCTCTTATTAAATAATTTTAAAATCTATATTCGAAGTAAAATTTCTTTTTTTATTTATAATCTTTTTCTTTTTAAAAAAGATTATTATAAGATATAATAATATCTATTTATATAGAGTTATTATAATTATTATTATATTTCTTTAATTAATTAAACTTATAATATCCTTTATTCTTTTAAGATTATTTTATTTATTTATTTTACTAATATTTATATAATATATTATCTATTTAAATAGATTCTTTAATAAAGATATTTAAATTATTATAATTAATAAATCTTTCTAGTTTAAATTTAATAATTAATTTAAACTCTTTATAATAGTAATTTATAACTATTTTATCTCTCTATTTTATAATATTTATATAATATTTAAATTCAATAATATATTTTATAATTGATCTAGTTTATATTAATTTATAGAGTTTTTCTTTTATAACTCTTTTTCTATTAATAATATTAAATACTTAATAAATTTCTATTTTAAATTCTTTAAAGAAGCTAAAAATAATTTTAATAGATTATATATAATTTACTAGTTTTTTATCAAAAAAATCTTATAGATATAATTAGATTTATTTAGTTATTTCTCTTCTAAAATATAAAGTAATTTAATTATTTATTATAGATTATTAATTGAATTTATCTTAATTAAAAATAATATATATTTCGATCTAAAATAAAAATATTTCGAGTTTATAATAATTATCTTTATATTTATCTAATAAAACTATCTTAAAAGTTTCTAAGATTATAATTTTATATAATTTATTTATTCTAATATTACTTTCTATATCTTATTAGTTCTTTAAAGTAGTAATAATTTAGATATTAATCTAGTTATTTAATTTAAATATAATAGAGATATCGATTCGATATATAAAAATAATAATAATATTTAAAATATTATAAATACTTATCTTTTAAGTTATATAAAAATAGTTAAAATTCTAATTACTAAATAATAATAAAGTTATATAATAATATTATAAAGTTTATTATTAATAATAGTTATAATATAAATCGATTATAATTATAATAATAAATATAAGTAGTAACTTGATTTAATTAATTAAATTAAATATAAAGTTTTATATATTATAAAAAAACTATCTATTTATATAAACCTTTATTCTCTATTATCTTAATTATTCTAATTATCTTAGTTAACTAGTTTAACTAAAATAATTAAGATAACTATATTATATAACTTTAAATTAAAAACTATTCTATTTTATTTTTATTCTATTAAATATACTTTATTCTTATTTAAAGTTCTATTAAGAATACTTACTAATATAATTTTATTAATAGAGTTTTATTAGTAGATTTCTATTAAAAGAATATTATTAATTCTAATATCTAGTACTAATCTTAGTATAATAGTTATAATTATAATTTCACTTTCTAAGCTTAAAGTCTTTAAATATTATTATAACTTAGAGTTATAATAAATAATTTCTTTAATATATAAAGTTTTATATTTAACTTAATTAATTAAATTCAAGTTATTATTTATATTTACTATTATATTATCGATTTTTTATATAACTATTATTAATAATAAACTTTATAATATTATTATATAACTTTATTATTATTTAATAATTAAGATTTTAACTACTTCTATATAACTTAGAAGATAAATATTTATAATATTAAATTATTAAATAAAAAGTATATAATATTCCTTTATATACTAATAAGAAATTAATATTTATTTTAAACTAAAGCTTTTATTAACTTTAAAATAAATAACTTTACTTTTATTAATATTATATTTTTTAAAATATTTAATCTAATTTAGAAAATTATAATAAAAAAATTGAAAATATCTTTATTAATTAAAAGATATAATAATAAAAAAGATTAAGAAATCTTTTATTATATTTATTTAAATCTATTTATTAATAATTGATTTTAGATTTATATTCCTTTTTTAATTATTTATTTAATATATTTTATAATCTTTAAAAAAATATAATTATTTAAAAATCAGATTCTTTTAAATTATAAATAATATTAATTATATTAATTTATAAGTTTATCTTCTAATTAAATATACTTTTAATTTATATTATATATTTATATTAACTTTAATCTTTATATAATTAATTATAAATATTAATAGAATATAAATTAATAAGATTATAAATTTAAAAAATATTAAAAATAATAAACTAATATTAATTATTTAAATAATTAAGTAGTTATTTTAATAACTATAATAATAATATTATAATATATTAATATAAAAAAAATTTTATATTATTTAGTAATTTAAAAAGTAGAACTAATTCTTATTATAATTATTTTACTAATTTTATAATTATCTAAGTTTTATAAAATATTCTTAAAAAACTAAGTTTATATATTTAAAATAATAAAAACTACTTTTTAAAGTAAATAACTAATATAACTTCTAATTATTATTAGAAAGTTTAAACCTTTTTAGAAACTTTAAATAAATTATTTAAAAAAGATTATTAATTTATATATAATTTTTAGAACTACTTTCTATATATTCTATAATTAAAATAATTAATATAAATTAAATACTACTTTGATTTATAAGATTAATTAATTATTTGAAGATTAATAAATTAAATAGAAAAATAAATAAATTACTTTTTTATTATTTAAATAATTATATTTTATTTTTTATTTTTAATTAATTATTATAATTTTTTTATTTAAAATTAATATTAAACTTTTGATTTTTAATAAATATTAAGAATTCTTAATTATATTCTTTAAATCTAAATTAAATACTTTATTATTTTATTAACTTTATAATTATAAAATCATTTTAAAAGAAAATATAAAAAGTAAATTTTATTATAATTTATTATATAAAATATTAATTAAAGAACTTAAGATTATTAAAGAATATCTTATTAAGAACTTAGTAAAAAGATTTATTAAACTAAATTAAACTTTATTTACTATTTTAATCTTTTTTATTAAAAAGTTAAATAGATTATTATACTTTTATATTAACTTTTAAATATTTAATATATTTATTTATAAAGATTACTACTTATTATTATTTATTAATAAGATTTTTATTTATATTTTTTATATAAAAATCTTTATTAAACTAGATATTAAATAAATATTCTATTATATTAAAATAGATTTAATTTTAGAAAAATATATTATATTCTATATATATTATAATATTTATAATTTTAATATTATAACTAAGTTATTTATTAATCTAATTAAAATTAATACTTTATTCTACTTTAATAAAGATTATTAACTAGCTTTTAATATATTTAAATATATATTAATAAATATATTACTTTTTTAATATTATAA
>JANGZZ010000440.1:0-15309 GCA_026225955.1 Clarireedia paspali | reverse complement strand
ATCTTCTTTTTATTATATTTATATTTATTATTATTAGCTAAATCTAATTAATATAAATAAACTTTAATATAATTATAACTTAGTTTTAATTAATAAAATATATTAATAATAATTTATTTAATATTAAAAAGAATCAAGATTTTATTTTAAAGAACTAATTTATAAATTAAAATATAATAAATTTTAATTATTAATCTCGATTTAATTACTTTTTTTAAAATTAATTTTTATTTCTAGATTTTAATAGTTTTAATAAAAGTATTTAAATAAATAAAATTAATTTTATAAATATTTAGTTTTAAATTAATAATTTCTTTTACTAATTTATTAATTAATTTATTTTTATCAACTTTATAATATTTTAGAATCTAAATTAATTTAATATTAATATCTTTATTAATTATTTAATTATTAATATTAAATACTTTTATTAATTATTTTTAATTAAAGTTATTATTTAATAATTTTAAATATTATAACTTTATTTAATTATTATTATAAACTATATATTCTTAATTAAACTAAGTTAATTAACTTATTAATTCGATTATTTAAATAATCTCTTTTAATTCTTTATTATATATTAATTAATTTAAATTAATATTTTATTTATATATTTAAATTAGTTTTTAATTTAAATCTAATAATATTAATTTAACCTCTATTTTAATTTCACTTTATAGTTACAATCTATTAATATAGAAAATATATTAATTAGATATTAATATTAATATTAACTTTTTATAATTATTAACTTTATTCTCTTTTAAAAAACTATTAATTTAAATTGAAAATAAATTAGTTATTTAAAAAGGGAATTTAAAAAATTATAATTTTTTTAAACTATTTAGATTAATTAATAAATTAGATATTAGAAAGTATTAATATAGTTTTAATATTTATAATTAAATTTAAGTTAATTTTAAAAACTTTTAAGATTTTCTAAAAAAACTAAATTCTAAAATAATTAAAATTAAGTTTTAAAATTAATTTAACTTTTATATTAAATAAAGGATTTATAATCTAAAATACTAATAATATAAATAATATATAATTAATATATTATAAAGAGAGATAAACTAGTTTAAATATTAATAATTAACTAATTTAAAATAATATTATTTTAATTTAATTAACTTGAACTTTAATATAATATTTAAATTTAAAAGTATTATTAAATTAAATTCTTAATTACTTTATTAATTTAAAAAAGTATATAATTTATTAATTTAATAATTTAATTAAATAGTTTATTAAATTATTTATAAAAAAATATATTAATTTAATTTTCTTTAAATTAAAATTGATATTATTTATTATTTTAAAAGAATATAGTTTATTAACTTCTTTTTTTAAAATTTAATAATTTTTTTAAAACTAATTAAACTAGATATTAATATAATATTATTTATATAAAATTAAATTAAATAGCTAATTATTAAAAAGAGATCTTAAATATAAATTAAGAATAAAATTAGATTAATTAAGTTATTTTAAAGAATATTAATATTAATAAATTAAAAAAGTTTAATTTAGTTATTAAAAATAAATTTAAATTACTAAACTTTTAAAAAGTAATTAATTTAATTAATTAAATTAAAAAGTAATTTAATTTTTTTTAAAATTATTAATAACTAATTTTTAAATATATAATTAAAAGTCTCTTTAATATTAAGAAATAAAACTAATATTTTTAAACTAGTTATATAATTTTATTTGATTTTAATTATTAATAGTAATTTAGTATTAATTATAGACTTTTTAAATTAACTTCTAATTTAAAAGTTATAAAAAAAACTAATAATTTTAATTAAATAATTTAATCTTTTTATTAATATCTTTTTATTAACTTTTCTAAAATAATTTAATAATAAAATAATCTTATAAATTTTTAAAATTAAATAATTAAACTTTTTTAATTTTTTAAATATTATATTTATTATTTATTATTAATAAATAAAGTAATAATTTAAATTAAAAAGTAAATTATAAACTTTATAAAATAGATTAAAAATAATTAAATATATTTTATTAATAATTTCTTAATTAATTCTATTAAATTCTAAAGTTTTTCTTTTAATTTTAATTAAATAAACTCTTTTAAGTTTACTAGTTACTAATTTTAATTAAAAATCAATTTTATAAATATTCTAAAAAAAAACTAGTTAATATAAAGAGTTAAAAGAATAAAATAGATTTTAAAATATTTACTTTTTCTTTAAAAGTTAATTAATTAAAAATTGAAAATAATATTTAACTTTAATAACCTTTAATATAGTTAAATACTTTAAATATTAATATTAAATCTTTAGTTTTTAAAAATATATTTTAATAACTTTATTTAATATATTTAATAATTGAAAAATATTAGTTCTAAATAAAAGAATAAGTTTTTTAATATTAACTTTAATTTATTTCTCTTTATATTCTTAATATTACTTTTTAAAGAGTTTTAAATTTAAAAGTTTATTAGAATTTAATTTATAATTTCAACTTGATTTTTAGAATTATAATATTTAATATTAATTTAATTAGTTATATTAATTTAATATTAATAACTTTTAAAAAATCAATTATTAATATTTTAAAAATTAAACTTTTATTAATTAAATCTATTAAATTAACTTTAAATAAATTTTAATTAGTTTTCTTAATATTAAAAAATTAAAAGAGATTTAAATAGTTTTAATTTAAACTTAGATTTTTAATTATAAAAAAGATTAATAAATAATTTAAATTTAGATTATTTAATATTTATTAATTATTAATATATTTTATTACTTTTAAAGTAATAAATATAAAATCTAAAATTAAAAAGCTAATTTTATAAAAAAAAGTTTTAATTTTAAGATTATTAAATAATTTAAAGTTATTATTTTTAATTTAGTTAATTAATTAAATCTCTTTTTAAATATTAAATAACTTTAAATTTTATTAAAAATAATATATATTAAAGTTATTTAAAATAAATAAATTAATTATAATAGTTTTTAAAAAAAGACTTTTTTTAATTATTTTCTTTAATTCGCTTTTAGTTTAATTAGTTTTATTATAAATATTAATTATTATAAGTATATTAATTTTTAAACTTAATATATTATTAATAAGTTTGAATTCTAGTTATTAAATATTAGTATAATATTAGTAATAAGAATTTTTAAAATATATATTAAAATTTAAAATTTAAAGTTCTAATATAATATTAAAAGTTAATTAAAGTTAATATAAATTATAAATTAACTATTTAACTAATTTTAATTTTAAGTTATAATTTATAGTTTTTAAATTATTAATAAATTGATTTTTAACTTAATAGTTAATTTAAGAATTAATTTAATCTTTAATAAACTTTTATTAAAATTTATTTATAATATTTAGATATTCTAATTATTTATAAATTAAAAGTGATTTTTTTTATTATTTTATATACTTTATATAATTTCAAGTTATTAATATAAAATTAAAAGTAGTTAATATACTTTAAAACTAAATATAAATAAAGTTTTTTATAAATATTATAAATAGTATAAATATATTAAAAAATTAAATATAGTTCTAAATATAAATTATATTTTATTTAATAATAATAAAATTAAATTATATATTTAAAATCTTAATAATAAATATATTAAATTAATTTAATTATATTTAATAGTTTCTTAATTTTAATTAAAATTTTAATAATATAAACTTAGTTTCTTATATACTTTTTAATTTCTTTAATAGTTTTAAAAGAGATTATTATTAAATTAGTTTTTTTAATAACTTAGTTAATTTTAAAAGAAAGTTAATAAAAAGTATTAATTAGTTTAAAATTTAAAATATTATTAAAAGTTTTAATCTCTTTTAATATTAATTTTATACTTTCTAAAATATTGAAATTAATAATCAAGATTTTATAAAATATTATTTTAAACTATAGTTTATTTTTTTAAATACTTTTAAAATTAAAAAAAAAAACAAAGAGTTTAACTTTTTTAGCTAAAACGATTTTTCATTGAAAAAACACGATTTCTTATTGAAAATCATTAGATCAAAGTTAAATATAATAAATAACTCTTCTATAAATCGAATAAACTAAGTTGTCTAATTGTATAATTATCCGCTATTGAGATATCATTGTTGCTATTGATTTTCATAGATTTTACTTTATATTTTCGAAATTTTTATTTAAAAACTTTAAAAATCAAAAACGATTTTTTATTAAAAAAATATAATTTCTTATCGAAAATCATTAGATCAAAGTTGAATATAATAAATAACTCTTCTATAAATCAATTAAACTAAACTATCTAATTATATAATTATCTATTATCAAGATATTATTATTATTATTGATTTCATTGATTTTTATTCTATATTTTCAAAATTTTTATTTAAAAACTTTAAAAATTATAAAAATATCGAAAAATTATTAAAATAATAAAAATATTAATAAAAAGAAATTAATATTAAATATAATATACTTCTATAATCTAAACTAGCCTACTTGTATTTTTGTACTATTACTATATTACTATCACTATTGATTCTAGTAATTCTAATTATTAAGTTTATTAATTTTATTTTATTAAACTTAAATTACTAATTTAGTAATAATTAATAATACTAGTAATACTAAATAATATTAGTGAACTAAAAGGGCTTTTTAGATATTAATATATTTATTAAAGTATTATATTAATATTTATTAATATAGCTACCTTTTTAATCTTTAATAATAATAATAATAATTAAGATATTATCTTAATTATCTTCTTCTTAATTATCTTCGATGTTATTATTATTAAATTATTACTTCTAGTTATTAATATTGTTAATAATATTATAGATATTATTATATTATTAACTCTATTTACAACTCTTCGATTTAACTCTAATATTAACTTATTTAATCTTTTCGATATTATAAGTTTAAATCTTTTAGTTAGACTTATTATAAATATTATAATTAGTCTTAGTAGTATTTTACTCTATTTACTAAAATATATTAACCCCTTTTTAGTAAAACAGATTAATAAAAACTTGAAAATTATTAACAATTAATTAGTAAACTTAGAATCTACTTAATTACTTATCTTTAAAGCTCTAGACCTTTTAATTAAGATTAGTATTTTAGTTTTTTCTTAGAAATAATAAAGTAAAATACTAGACTTAATCGAAATATTTAGAGACTATACTATATTAAGAAAAATTAAAAAAGTTATTAACTAATTAACTTCTTAACTTAATAATCTTGAATATATAATCTAGAAGATAGAAATATAAACTAAAGCTTTAAAATTATAAAAATAACTTTTAATAACTCTTTTAATAACCCTTTTAATAACTTTAATACTTCTAATAACCTTAGTATTTAAAATTATTAAAATTACTTAAAATCTAGTTTAGACTTTCTTTATTAATATCATTATATTAAATAATTTAAAGTTAAGTAACTAGACTATTATTTAAACTAAACTTAAAGTGATTAAGTCTAAAGCTAAGTTTTTAAATTATTTTATTCTAGTATATAATATTATATTATATTATAATACCTTCTTAGTTTTAACTATTTATAATATTATTAATAAAGCTTTTAAAGCTAAAAAAGTTAAAAAACTAGTTATTTTAATTATTACTAATATATTTAATAAAAAGAATCTAATATTAATTATAATCTCTCTTTATATAATTGACTTTCTAATTAAGAAAATTGATATTTAGAAAAACTTTCTTAATTTTAAAAGTATTTAAAAGAATAAACTCTAATTTAAAATAATATTATATAAAATCTTTATAATTAACTTTAATACTTTAGAAAGTATAGAACTAATATTAGAAAAGATTAAAACCTTTAATAGTTCTTTAAACTTTAAACTAATTAAAACCTTTTATTAATTATCTTTTAAAGTTAACTAGATTATTAAAAGAGCTAGTTTAGTAATAGTCTCTTTTAAGACTATTAAAGAAATTGAGAGATATATAAGGAATCGAGTTTATATTACTAGAATTTTAGTTAAAGTTAAAAAGTTACTAAATATAGTAAAGTTAATTTAATATACTTGTTACTAAGGATTTAAATATATAATTTAGTTCTATTATAAATAAGCTAAATATAACTTATATTTAGAACTTTATCTAACCTCTTAATATATTTATAATATCTATAATACTTATAGGAAACCTTATTTATATTTAGCTTTAAAGTATACTAACTACTCTCTATCTTATACTAGTGACTCGAAATTATATAAAGTATATAAAGTTATTAAAAGAGTTAGTTTTAGTTTATAAATAGCTAAGATATCTAGGTTTTATAAATGAATCTTAATAAAAGTTTATTAAAGACTAAATTAGTTCTCAAGCTAGTTATTAAATTAAAAATCAACTTATTAATAATCTAAGAACCTTGGATTATAACTAAGAACTAAAATTAGTTAAATAGTTAATTTATAATTTATATTAATTTCAATTAACTCTTAGTACTTTATTAAAACTTTAAATTATAAACTCTAATATATATTTTAAAAGTTCTAGTTACTAGTATTATACTAGTGCTTGATAACTTGGATTTAAACTTATTAGTAATATAATTAAGCTTAAGAATCAATATACTTGAAATAATCAATATCTATAATAAAACTAGCTAAACTAAAAGTAATTTAAAGAAAATAATTAAAAGAAGTTTATTTCTAAGAACTATTATAACTAATTCGTTTATTTTAAATGATTTTAATATATACTACTCTTGATAAAACTTAGAGTCACCTAATATCTAAAAAGGAGCCTAATTAGTTAATTAGATTAAGAATAATAATCTAGAGTTATTTAATAATCTAAAGATTAAAACCTTTTTTTATAAAGTTAACTTTTTAATTTTAAACCTTACTCTTACTACTTTAGAGATAGTAAAGTATATTAATAACTAGTAAATACTAGATAATCTAAATTCAGATTACTTACTAATCTTTTTTATAATTAAAAACCTAAACTTAAATCAAAGCTATTTAAATCGTTTTCAGTTTTTTAATATTAAGAAAGCTAATTAGAATCTATTTAAAGTTAATCTAATTGATTTAACTAATAAAAGTATAGTTCTTAACTAACAACCTTTAAAGCTAACTAGAATTAGATTAACTTTTGAAATATCGATAACTAAGTTTTTAAAAGCTATTAACTTTAAGTTAGTAAAACTAATTAAGCTAATATTAAATATAGCGATTTCGAAAATCAAGTTTAAACTATAAGCTAAACCTTGATAGACCTTTAAACTTAAAAACCTTCGAAAAGCGATATTAAAAATTTAAAGAATTAATAGTTAAAGTTAAAACTATTTTTTAATTCGAAACTAATATTTTTCAGCTATTAAATATATTAAACAAAGTTATTAGAATATCTTCTTAGAGACTAAGAATTTAAAAGTTATTTTTAAAGTATTTAATTATACTAAAAGCTATTAAAGTTAGATATTATCTTTAATCTTTAACTAATTAACTTTCAAAGAAAAAGTAAGTATTTTAAAGTCTATCTTATTTCTCTAACTACTTATATTAATTAGCTCTTTCTAAGATAATTATAAAGTCGACCTCTAATCGAAACTAGTAATTAGTAAACTTGAAAAAGTTTATTTGACTAAAATTAAAGAGAAAACTCTTAAGTTTAATAGAATTAATTAGGAAATTATTAATAAAGTTTATTTAACTATTTCTAATCTATTTTATAAAGTTTATAGTCTTCTTTTTAATTTTAACTATTACTTGACTTACTAATAGTAAGTAACTAGTATAATATTTAAAAAGCTAAAAAAGCTTGATTATTTAATTTCAAAAGTTTATAGAATTATCTTACTACTAAATTATTTTAAGAAGATTAGTAAGAAGATATTAACTAAAAGATTAAACTATTTAATCGAAACTATTAGCTTTCTATATAACTCTTAAATTAGAAGTCGATTTAAAAAGTTTATAATTAATACTAAGTTATTATTAGTAACTAAAATCGAATAAGATTATATAGTTAAGTTTAAAATATTAGTTTTATTTCTTGATATTAAAGGGGCTTTCGATTATATATCTAAGAACTAATTATTAATAATTTTAAAAAAGTTTAAACTACCTTTTAGTTTAATTAACTAAATTAGCTACTTTTTAAAAGCTTAATAGTTCTAGCTAGCTTTTAATAACTAAATTAAACTCTTTTAGTCTATTAATACTAATATCCTCTAAAGTAGTCTAATTAATCTAATTTTATTCTTGATTTATATTCGAGATTTCTTTCTAATTATTAATTACTTAGTCTAGTCTTATATAGATGATATTATGTTAGTAGCTAGTTCAACTAGCTTTAAAAAGAACTATTAAACTTTAGAAAAAAAGGCTAATAAACTATATTCTTTTAAAATAACTAATAATATTAATTTTGATTTCAAGAAAACTAAACTAATCTATTTTTTTTCTAGCAACTTAGTAAGTTATTTAGTTAAATTATTGAATTAGTAGGTTATATACTCCTTTAAGTTAATAAGGTAGTTAGGAATTTAGTTTGATAATACCTTTAAATTTAAAAGTTATATTAGAATTCGAGTTAGTTAAGCTAAAACAATACTACTTCGAGCTAGTTAGCTAACTAATACTTAAACTAGTTTATTTCTTTTTATAATATACTAACTATATATCGTTTATATCACTAGTATCTCAGACTATAAGTCCCTAATTTAGTATAAAGAATAAGCTAATTTTAAAGCTCAACTTTGAATACTTTAGAACCTAGCTCTTTATAAAATCCTAAAGGTTTTTAAAACTAGTCTAAGCTTAATTATAGATATTGAAGTTATACTAGTATCCTTTGATATCTATCTTGTTAGTATTAATTACTAATATACTCTCTAGTTACTTAAACTTTTAAAGAACTACTTAATTTATCAACTTCTTTAAGAAGGTTATTAGAAGTTATAAGGTTATTAGAAGCTAAGTTACTAAGAGCTATAAAGTTACTAAAAGGGTTATTAGGAATTAGAACTTAGTTCTAGCCTTATTTACTTTCTAAAAGCTAGCTAGAAGTGGGGATCAAAGCTAGTATCGAAGCTAGCTACTAGACTAATACAAATCGATTAGATTAAGTGATCAATATACTTGCTAGTTAACCTAGATAGTCTGGAAAAGCTATAGCCCTTTAAATTCCTACCTTGAGCTACTAGTTTATTTTCGATCTAAATTAGCTGCTTTTCGAAGAAGAATAAAGCTAATGATTATAGAGGGCTAATATCAATATTAGTATCTAATTAATATACCTTTTATACTAACAAATCGCAGTTATAAAGCGGAACTAGAATAAAGATTAGATTAATTCTTTTAGACTTAAATCAAAAGCTAATCTAAATATATAAGTGGAATATCGGCTCAAACTAGCTAGTGTATAATAGAGAGCTAGAAGGGGTCACTCAAGTAGTCGAATTAGCTAGCCAACTAGCTCGGCCTAGCCAAGAATACACAGTTTATAGTGATAATCAAGTAAGGCTACAATACCTGAAATCACTAAGCGATAACCCCGGCCAAGAACAGTTAATAAGAGTACTCGACGCTAGTCGCCAAATAGTCAATAAAGGCGCTAGCATTAAACTAGCCTGGGTCCCAGGGCACTGCGAAGTCGAAGGGAACGAATTAGTCGATAAATTAGCGAAAGAAGCTACTAGTCTGGAACCGGATACTTATAAGACTAGCTTCGCCTATTTAGGCACTCAGATCAAAGCTATTAAAACCCAGGAATGGGAACTAGCCCTGGAAAAAGCGACTAAATCGAGACTAGTTAAGGAACCAGGGGCTAATTATACTTCAACTTATGAATTAGCCCCCCGAAGCAAAATCTCGATCCCCCCTGACACTAAGCGAGCTACTGCTAGCGCGTTTTACCAGCTAAAACTAGGCCACGGCTACATCAAAGCTTATTTACACCGACTAAGCCTAGCTAGTGATAATAAGTGCAAATGCGGTAAAAAGGAGACACCGGAACATCTCTTACTTAGCTGCCGATTACTCGCTAATGCACGCCTAAAGCTAAAGGATAAGCTTAATACATACTACCTCAGTCTACCCCTATTACTCGATACAAAACCTGGAATCGAAGCTAGCCTGGAATTTATCCAAGAAACTGGCATTTGTACGCAGAGATATCACCTGACCCGGTCAGCTGACCCTTAATAAATTAGACTTATTTATAAATTGTTATTATTAAGTCTCAAACTAGCCTAATACTAGATATTGACACTAATATCACTAATATTCGGTATTTAGACTAGTTTAAACTTAATTCTTTTCACTAATATTCAGGGCGTTTTAGAATTATTTTAACTATTATTTCCTTAAAATTAGGGCTAGACCCTTAGTATCTCTTTGTTATATATAATATTGTATATATTTAGATTTATATATACCTAGATGCTAGTAGTATATCTGTTAGCCGACCTACTATAGTCTTAGACTTATATAGGTCGTTAAAATAAATAAAAAAAAAAAAAAAATTAAAAAAAACAAAATAATAAAAATATTAATAAAAAGAGGCTAGCACCTAGTATAATATATTTCTACAATTCAAACTAGTCTATTAATATCTTCGCACCACTACTATATTATTATTACTATTAATTCCAGTGATTCTAGATACTAAATTTATTAATTTCGTTAAATTAAACTCAAATTATTGATTTAGCTAATATTTAATAATATTAGTAATATTAATGATTTAGGAAATATTTCTTAGACTGAGAAGAGTTTCTAGAGTATTAATATACTTATTAAAAGTATTATATTAATACTTATTAATATAGAAGCTCTCTTAACTCTAAATAATAATAATAATTAAGATATTACTTTAATTATCTTCTTTTTGATTATCTTTAATACTTTAATAATTATTAAGTTATCTCTTTTAGTTATTAATACTATTAATAATATTATAGATATTATTATATTATTAACTTTATTTACAACCTTTCGATTTAACTTTAATATTAATTTATTTAACCTTTCTAATATTATAAACTTGGACTTTTTAGTTAGACTTATTATAAATATTATAACTAGCTTTAATAATATCTCTCTTTATTTACTTAAATATACTAATTTATTCTTAATAGAACAGATTAATAAAAATCTGAAAATTATTATTAACTAATTAGCTAACTCGGAATCTACTTAATTATTTATTTTTAAAGCTTTAGACCTTTTAATTAAAGTTAGTTTTTTAACTTCTTTTTAAGAATAATAAGATAAAATACTAGATTTAATCGAAGTGTTTAGAGACTATACTAAATTAAGAAAGATTAAAAAAGTTACAGATTAATTAGTTTCTTAACTCAATAATCTCGAATATATAACTTAGAAGATAGAAGTATAAATTAAAGTCTTGAAACTATAAAAACAATCTTTAATAACTCTCTTAGTAACTCTAATACTCTTAGTGACCTTAATATTAAAAATTATTAAAATTATTTAAAATCTAGTTTAAGTTTCTTTCGTTAATATTATAGTATTAGATAACTTAAAGTTAAGTAACTAGATTATTATTATAGTTAAACTTAAAGTAGTTAAATCTAAAACTAAGCTTTTAAACTAATTTATTCTAGTATATAATATTATATTATACTATAATATCTTCTTAACTCTAGTTACTTACAATACTATTAATAAGGCTTTTAAAGCTAAGAAAGTTAAAAGGCTAGTTATTTCAATTATTACTAATATATTTAATAAAAAGAACTTAGTATTAATTATAACTTCTTTTTATATAATCGACTTTTTAATTAAGAAGATTAATATTTAGAAAAACCTTCTTAATTTTAAAAGTATTTAAAAAAATAAACTTTAGTTTAAAGTAGTATTATATAGAATCTTTACTATTAACTTTAATACCTTGAAAAGTATAAAACTAGTATTAAAAGAGATTAAAACCTTTAATAGCTTTTTAAATTTTAAATTAATTAGAATACTTTATTAACTCTTTTTTAAAGTTAACTAGATTACTAAAAGAGTTAGTTTAATAATAGTCTTCTTTAAAACTACTAAAGAAATTAAGAGGTATATAAAGAACTAGATTTATATAACTGAAATCTTAATTAGAACTAAGAAGTTTTTAAATATTATAAAGTTAACTTAATATTTAAAATACTAGGGTTTTAGATATATAATCTAGTTCTACTATTATTAAACTAAATATAACTTATATTTAGAATCTTATTTAACCTTTTAATATATTTGTAATATTTATAATATTTATAAGAAACTTTGTTTATTTTTTTTTTTTTTTTAATTCATTTTAACAACCTATATAAGTTTGAGACTATAGTAGATTGGCTAGCGGATATACTGCTAGTAGCTAGGTATATATAGGTCTAAATATATACAATGTTATATATAACCAAGAGATATTAAGGGTCTAGCCTTGATTTTAAAGAAATGATAGTAAAAATAAACTAAAAACACTTTAAAATACACTGAATATTAGTGAAAAGAATTAAACTCAAATCAGCCCAAATACTGAATATTAGTAATATTAGTACTAATATCCGGTATTAAGCTAGTTCGAGACTTAATAATAACAATTTATAAACAAGTTCAATTTATTAAAAGTCAATTGACTAGGTCAAGTAATATCTTTGTATATAGATACTAGTTTCTTAGATAAATTCCAAACTAGCTTCAATTCCGGGTTTTATATTAAGTAATAATAGTAAGTTAAAGTAGTATATATTAAACTTATCTTTTAGCTTTATACAGGTATTAGCAAGTAATCGGCAACTAAGTAGAAAGTGTTCTAGTGTCTTCTTTTTACCACACTTATATTTATTATTATTAGCTAAGTCTAACTAGTATAAATAAGTTTTGATATAACTATAGTCTAATTTTAGCTAGTAAAACATATTAGTAGTAGTTTACTTAGTATCAGAGGGGATCGAGATTTTGCTTCGAGGAGCTAATTTATAAGTTGAAATATAATTAGCTTTAGGTTTCTTAGTTAGTCTAGATTTAGTTGTTTTTTCCAGGGCTAGTTCTTATTTCTAGGTCTTAATAGCTTTGACCTGAGTGTCTAAATAAGCGAAGTTAGTTGTATAAGTATCCGGTTCTAGACTAATAGCTTCTTTCGCTAATTTATCGACTATTTCGTTCTTTTCAACTTTGTAGTATTCTAAGATCTAAGCTAATTTGATATTAGCGCCTTTATTGACTATTTAGTTACTAGTATTGAATACTCTTATTAACTATTCTTGGCTAAGGTTATCGCTTAATGATTTTAACTATATTAATCCAGCTTAGTTATTATTGTAAATCGTGTATTCTTGGCCGGGCCAAGCTAGCTAGCTAGCTAATTCGACTGTTTGAGTGACCCCTTCTAGCTCTCCATTATACACTAGCTGATTTGAGCCTATATTCCACTTATACACTCGGATTAGCTCTTGGTTTAAGTCTAAAAGTGCTAATCCAACCCTTATTCTAGTTCTGTTTTATAGCTAGAATCTGTCAATATAAAAGGTATATTAATTAAGTATTAATATTGATACTAGAAACTTTGTTTATATTTAACTTTAAAGTATATTAATTACTTTTAATCTTATATTAGTAATTCGAAATTATATAAAGTATATAAAGTTATTAAAAAAGTTAGTTTTAATTTATAAATAATTAGAATATCTAGATATTATAAATAAATCTTAATAAAAGTTTATTAAAAACTAAATTAGCTTTTAAATTAGCTATTAAGTTAAAAATCAACTTATTAATAATCTAGGAACTTTAGATTATAGTTAAGAATTAAAACTAATTAAATAGTCGATTTATAGTTTATACTAGTTTCAATTAACTCTTAATATTATATTAGAACTTTAAATCTTGAATTTTAATATATATTTTAAAAGTTTTAACTACTAATATTATACTAATATTTAATAATAAGGATTTAAATTTATTAGTAATATAACTAGATTTAAAAATCAATATACTTAAAATAATTAATATTTATAATAAGATTAGTTAAGTTAAAAGCGATTTAAGAAAAATAATCGAAAAGAACTTATTTCTAAAAACTATTATAACTAATTTGCTTATTTTAAAGGATTTTAATATATATTACTCTTAATAGAATCTAGAGTTAACTAATATTTAAAAAGAGACTTAATTAGTTAGTTAGATTAAAGATAATAATTTTAAAGTATTTAATAATCTAGAAAATAAAACTTTCTTTTATAAGATTAACTCTTTAATCTTAAACTTTACTTTTATTACTTTAGAAGTAGTAAAGTATATTAATAACTAGTAAATATTAAATAACTTAGATTTAAATTACTTACTAATCTTTTTTACAATTAAAAATCTAAGTTTAAATCAAAGTTATTTAAACCCTTTTCAATATTTTAATATTAAGAAAGCTAATTAGAATTTATTTAAAGCTAATCTAGTTAATTTAATTAATAAGAGTTTAATTCTTAATTAATAACCTTCTAAGCTAGTTAGAATTAAGTTAACTTTTGAAATATTAATAACTAAGTTTTTAGAAATTATTAACTTTAAGCTAATATAATTAATTAAACTAGTATTAAATATAATAATTCCGAGAATTAAACTAAAACTATAAGCTAAATCCTAGTAAATCCTTAAGCTTAAAATCCTTTGAAAAGTAATATTAAAAGTTTAAAGATATAAAAGTTAAAATTAAAATTAAGAAGTTTACTTTTTTTATTTAGAATTAATATTTTTCGATTATTAAATATACTAAATAAAGTTATTAGAATATCTTCTTAGAGATTAAAAACTTAAAAGCGGATCACAGCTACAAAGCGGAACTGGAATAGGGGTCGGATTAGCACTTTTAGACTCAAATCAAGAGCTAATCCAGGCGTATAAGTGGAATATCGGCCCAAATCAGCTAGTGTACAATGGGGAGCTAGAAGGGGTCACTCAGGCAGTCGAATTAGCTAGCCAGCTAGCCCGGCCCGGCCAAGAATACACGATTTACAGTGATAACCAAGCTGGATTACTATAGCTAAAATCACTAAGCGATAACCCTGGCTAAGAACAGTTAATAAGAGTATTTGACGCTAGTAGCCAAATAGTCAATAAAGGCGCTAGTATCAAATTAGCTTGGGTCCCAGGGCACTGCGAAGTCGAAGGGAACGAACTAGTCGATAAACTAGCGAAAGAAGCTACTAGTCTGGAACCGGACACTTATAAGACTAGCTTCGCCTATTTAGGCACCCAGGTCAAAGCTATTAAAACCCAGGAATAGGAACTAGCCCTGGAAAAAGCGACTAAATCGAGACTAGCTAAGGAACCCGGGGCT
>JANGZZ010000439.1:0-15345 GCA_026225955.1 Clarireedia paspali | reverse complement strand
CCTAACCCTAACCCTAACCCTAACCCTAACCCTAACCCTAAACCCTAAACCCTAACAAACCCTAATCCCTAACCCTAAACCCTAAAAAAACCCTAAAAAAACAAAAAACCCTAAAAACCCAAACCCTAAAACCCTAAACCCTAACCCTAAGTAAAACTCAATAAAGCTAAATATTATAAATAGTAAAAATAAAAGTAAAACTAGTTTATAAATAGAAAAGTTAGTAATATTAGTTTGAAAGTTAAGAGTAGGATATTATAATTCAACTATTTATTAATTTAATATAATAATATAATATTCTAAGTATTTATTAATCTAATATAATAGTAACTTCTTATCTAAAAATAAGAAGCTAATATAGAAGATAACTTAGTCTTTTTAACGAATAAAAATAATAAGGTCTAGATAATATTTTATTATATAAAGATAATAAGATCTAGTTAAAGAAAACTTAATTATAAAAGCCGAATAAAAAAATATAAAGAAGTATAAAATTATAAAGTTTGAAAATTAAAAAGATATATATATCTAGATTTATAAAGTTAAGAATACTAAGAATTGTATTTAGATATTTATAAGTATTTAGTTCTATTAATATTTTAAAATAAAAGGTTTTCTTGATATTAAATAAAGTTCTAAAGAATTAATATATTTTAAAAACTTTTAGAAAGAACTTCTCGATATTTATTTACTAAATCTTAATTATTTAACTAAAATAAATAATTAATATTACTTGATATACTTAAAATTAAGATAATAAATAGATTTATATTATATTTTGAAACTTAATAAAATTAAGAATAAAAACAATTTTCTTTAAACTATATATAAGTTTAATAATAGAATTATAAATAAAGAAATCTTCTATTTATTTTATTAAATATATTATTAGAGATAGAAGTTAATTAAAAGTTTATTTAAATTTAAAGAGAATTAATATCAAAAGATAAACTTATTAATAACTTAGTAAAGTTTATAAGATAATATATTATCTAGAGCAACTTTTAAATAAAATAAATAAAAATTAATTTACTAATATACCTTTTTAAAACTAGAAAGTAGTTTACTTTATATAATTATCTTTTTCCTTAATATCTATTAAAGTATATCTTTCTTATTATTCTTTTTATAAAATTTAGATATAATAATTATATAAAGATTAATAGTTACTTCTATATTAATTTTGCTTTTATTAATAAAAGAAGATAAAGTTATAACTTTATTATTATTATTACTAAGATCTATATTTAATATAACTATATCTTTATTTAAATTATTAGAAGAAAGAGAGATTCTAATATTATTATTAATATTATTATTATTATTACTAAAATCTATATTTAATATAGTTATATCTTTATTTAAGTTATTAAAAGAAGAAAAGATAATATTATTATTATTACTATTATTATTATTAGATTTCTTTTAGAATATAGTAAAAGTAATATTATTATTAATAGATTTATATAAAGATATAGTAGTAATAGTATTATTATTATTAAGTTTATTTAAAAGTATAGTAGTATTATTATTATTATTATTAATGATATTTAGAAATATAATAATAATAACTTTTAAACTATTAATTTCTTCAATTATATTTAATAAAGAGATAGATTTAGTATCTATATCCTTTATTTACATCTTATTGATCTTATTAGAATCTTAAAGTATATTTATAAACTAAGTTAAATCTTCTATAAATACTAATATTTAATCTTCGATAATAAATAAATATTTAATCTAGTTCTTATTAATTATATAGAATTTACTACAAAGTTATAATATCTTTATTAATATTACTTCTAATATAAATATATTTTCTGCGAATTCCAAAGATATTATATTATTTCAATTAATTAGATAATTAGTTTTCTCAAAGAAAGTAAAAGTATTAGAGTTAAAACTTTCTATTATATATATCTTAAACTTCTTAATATAAGATTGAAACTAGTTATATAAGATAAATATCTTATTCTTATTATTAATAGATTAAAAGCCTTTAAATATTTTATTAATAATAAAATAAAGTTTAAAAGTATTTATATATATTGAAACTTATAATTTTAAAGAAGTATAATTTAAAGAGTTTTTATATTTATATTATTAAAAGATATTAAAGGCTTAGTATTAATTTTAAAAGAGATATTCAAAGAAATATATATTAGAGTCTTTATTAAAAGGAATAGTTAATAAAAAGAGTAATCTTTATTTAAAAAGATAAATAATTATTATAATAGTTATAATATATATAATTATCTATCTAATAACTCTACTTTTATATTTTTTAAGCTTTCTAATTTATAACTAAGTAATAATATCTTTATATTTATTAATAGTAGAATTCTAGTTAAAAAGAAGATCGAAGAAATATTTATCTATAATTAAAGATATAGTCTTTTATTTAAATAAATAGTAACTTTATTCTTATATTTCTTTTTACTTCTTTAAGATAATAGTAATATCTAAAAGAAATATTAATTCGATTATATTAGTTTACTTAATTTAAGAATATAAGATTATATAAATATAAAGTAGAAGATTAGTAGATTAGTATAATAAAGAAAGAAAGAGTTATTATTAACTAAATATAGTAAGGAGAAAAGAGTAATTAGTAATTAAATATAGTAAGAATAGAAAAGATTATTATTAACTAAATATAATAAAGATAGAAAAAGTTATTATTAATTAAAGATAATAAAAAGAGAAAAGATAATTAATAATTAAAGATAGTAAAAGTAGAAAAGATTATTATTAACTAAGGATAATAAGAAGAGAAAAAGTAATTAGTAATTAAAAATAATAAAGGTAGAAAAAATTATTATTAATTAAAAATAGTAAGAAAAGGAAAGATAATTAATAATTAAATATAGTAAAAATAGAAAAAGTTATTATTAACTAAAGATAGTAAAGGTAAAAAGAGTAATTAATAACTATATATAATAAAATTATAAAGAAGATAACTACTTAGTATATTTAATCGATAAAGATAATAAAATATTACTATTATATAAAGATAATAAAAAGATTAAACTTAAAAGTTTTATAATATTAATATAACTAAAAAGTAAATAAAATAAGATAATTATATATAAATAATAAAGAGAAAATAAAAGATTTTATATATATATTTAATATAGATATTATAGTTTAGAAATATATATATAAAAAGAAATCTAAATATCTAGTTAATAATTCTAGAGAATTTTTTATATTATTTTTAATATATCAAAGTTATTTATATATAATTTTATAATTCGATTTTATTCTTTTTATAGCTTTATAGATAAAATTTTTTAAATAAGAATTATTATATTGTTTTTCAAGTAAGTTCTAATTATACTATTATTAATATTTATTAAAAGTAATATTATTAAGAGAAAAGTTAATATTATTTAACTTAGATCTAAACTTTTTCTTATTTAGAATATTTATAAATTCAAGTAATATAACTCTAAGTAGTATTTTTAATACCGAATTATTTAAAATATTATCTAGACTTTATTTTTATTAAATAGTATATTTTATATTCTATTTATAATATTTTTAATTATTTTTTTTCTACTTAGCTTAAGTTTTTTCTATTACTTTATCTTTTAATTACTTTTTAATTTAGATTTTACTTTGTTTAATATTCTTTTATCTAGATATTTATTTAGTAAACTTAGTCTTATATATAAATAGATTTAATATATTTAAACTTGATCTTTAAATATATAAAACAAAGTATATTAGAAGTTTATTCTTATTAATAATAATATCTTAATAAAAGAGATTCTAATTTATTATATTCGAATCTGTTTTAAATATATTAGTTAGAGATAATAAATTAAACTAATTAAATATCCTAATACTTATTGATTTATATAGTAGATTAATAAAATAATAGAAATTTATAATATTAGTAACTAGTAAAGAGAAAGAAAGAAAGATATTTTTTAATATTTATATATAAGAAGTATAAAAAGTTAATTTTATATTCTTATTATCTTTATATAAGAATCTAGTTTATATATTAATAAAATTTCTTTAAAGCTTTATTTTATAAACTTCAATATCTTATAAATCTAAAATTAATAAATAAAGTGAATTAATAATTTAGAAGTTAGAAAAGATAATAAAAAGAATTTGAAATATACTTGAAAATACTAAAGTTAGTTATAAATAAATATAAATAGATATAAATAATTCTTATAATTAAATTAAAGTTAAGTTAAAGTAGATTTAGATAAAATTTAAATAAAGTTAAATAAAATAAAAAGATTAAAGAAAAGAAAAAAAGAAAAAAAAAAAATTATTAAATTAAAAAATATAAAAATTTTTCTAATCTAAGTTATTTAAATTAAAAAGAAATAAATTTCAAAAGTAAAATAAAAGTAAAATAAAAATAAAGTAAATTTAAAGTAAATTCTATATTAGGAACTAATAGTTTAATATAAAATTAATAAAGTCTTTATTCTTATTTTTATTAAATAAAGTAAAAGTAAATTAAAAATAAAGTAAATCCTTTATTAATAACTTATAGTTCTATATAAAGTTAATAAAGATTATCTTCTTATTATTATTAATTTATAATAATTTATTTATAAGAAAATAAAAAAAACTTTTAGATTTTAACTATAATAATATAGAAAAAGGAAAATGTATTTTAGATTATAACTCTAGTAATAAACTATTATATAAAGATAATAAAAATAAGAATTTTATTCTTTCAAGTTATTTATTATATATAAATAATATAAAAGTATATTTATAATTAAAATAAAATTATATAATAAATAGAATTATCTATTATACTTTGGATTAAGATTATAATATATTCTAAGAATATTAAAGAAAATTTATTTTTTATTCCTTTTCTTTATATATCTAGAAGACTATATAATATAAATATTTAACTTTAAAAAAAAAAATATTCCAATTATTTAAAGTCTATTATCTTTTTTCTACTTTTATTTCTTTATTCTATCTTATATCCTTTTTCTTTTATAATAACTTACTTTCTTTCTTCTTTATTTATCTTTTAACTTTTTATTATTAAGTTTAAACTTAGTATATAAACTTTGCTTTTATTATTTCTACTAAGGCTTATTTGAAGGTAGTATATAAATTCCGAAATACTTTTATTATAACTTTATTCCTTAAGATTTATATAAAGACTTATACTATCTCGAGAATAAATTAATATATTATCTATATTTTAGAATATATATTAGTCTGGATTCCGAAATAGTAAAGATAAATATTTATAATTATAAAGTTTTTGATAATAATATAATTTCCTATAAACTATATTAATAAATAATATAAAAGGTAAACTTTATAAAAGATATATATAAGAGATATATTTATTAAATAGATATAATATTAAAAAGCTTTTATTTTCTAGTTTTTTAAGTAAGTATATTTAACTTATAAAATAGTAATTAAAGTAGTAATAATAAATTTTTATTATATAAATAGTATAGTTTAAAAGATAAAATCTATAGAGATTTAAAAAGAGTTTTATTTATAAAAATTCGAAAAGTATATTTACTTCTTTTTTCTAATTATAAGTTCCAAGAACCTTGATAATAGTTTTAATAAAGTTTCTTAGATATTTATATCTATAAAATAAAAAGTAAATTATTATCAAAAGATAAAATTATCTTTAATAATCTAAATTTACTTTAAAGATAATTTAGTATATCTTATTTAAAAGTAAATAATAATTATTTATATTAAAAACTTTAGTTTAAACTTATTAAAAAGAAAGATAATTAATTATTTTAATTAATTAAATATTACTTAAATATAAAATATCTATTTAGATTAGACTTTTAATAAACTAATATAATTAAATCAATTTATATATTTATATTTAAAAGAACAAACTCTAATAAATATTTATTAACTTAGTATAATTAGATTAATAGAAACAATTATATTCAGTTAATAAATAGAGAAAAAGTAGTTTAATCTTATTTTTACTAATTTGATATAACTAATAGAAAGAAATAATTATCTTTATTTAATAAATATAAAAAAAGATTATTAATATTTATCTTTATTAACTTAGTATAATTAGATTAAAAGTAATATTTATATTTATTTAATAGATATAAAGAAAGTAATTAAAACTAAGTATTTATTTTATCTAATCTAAATAGAAGAGTATTATTCTATTTATTTATTAAATATCTAATTATATTAAATTTATTATTTATAAAGAAGATCTTATAATCTAAAGTAAATCTAGAATATATAATCTTATAATCTAAAGGAAATCTAAAAAAAATAAAATTTAAAGTTAATATATTAGTAAAACTAAAAAAGAAAATAAGTTATAAGATTTATATATTAAAAGTCTAAATATTAATACTAAATAATCTATTAGATTCTATTCTACTATTTCTTACTTATAATTATTTATATATATATAATAAATTTTCTATAGAATTCTATTTTATAAGTAAATTAAAGTAGAATATTATAAAAGAATAATATATTTAGCTAAGAATAGAATATAACTATTTTTTTTATTAGATAACTATTATATATTTATTAAACTAATAAAGTATAACTTAAAGATTTATTAAGTAATAAAAGGTTATTTAGAAAATCAAATATATCTTATAAATATCTTTAAGTTTTCTTTCGATTTAATAATATAATAGAATCTAGATAAATAAATAATAGATTAATAATAAAGATTACTTTATAAAAGTCTTTTTATTAACTTTATATTATTAAACTAGAAAAATTCAAAAAGAATAATTTCTAGATTTTATAAAATATAATATAATATAATTTATTCTTTTATATATTATCTCTTTTCTTTTCCTAATTATATATAGCTAGAAGTTTATTTAAATAGAAAAGCTTAAAATTGAAAAGAAATTGAAGAATATACTAAAAGTCTTTTTTATAATAAATATAATTACTAGTATTAAGATTAGGTTTATAAAGTATTTATAAACTAAAATCTCTTATTTAGAAAATAATATTATTATATATAATAACGATTTTCCTAGTTAATAGTAAAGTAAATTATTTATTATTATAAAGTAAGATACTATTACTTTTAAGTTGAATTTAGATATTTTATTAATAGAGAATTATTAAATACTTTATATAAAAATCAAGGATAATATAATTATATTATAAAGAAGTAATTTAAACAATCTATTTTTCAATTATAAAGATTATCTAAATAACTTTATTAATATTAAGAACTTATTTATATTATACTTTTATTATATATAAAAAGGTAGATATAATATATAAGAAATTCTCTATAAAGTTAGATAGAATATACTAATTAGTCTAGTTAATCTTAAGTACTATATATATATACTTATAAGATTTTATATAATATTCTATATTTAATTCTTTATTTCTTATTTCTTCTAGTAAAGTACTATTAGAATCTAAAAGATCTAATTATTTACTTTATATAAAAGATAGTTTATAAAGCTAAGAGTTATAATATAACTTAAAAGTAAAGTTTTTATTTTTAAATAAAATATTGAAATAAGTAAAATAAAAGAAGAGAAAGGTAATAATAATAATAAATAAATTAATATATAGATTATTAATATTTTAGAATACTATTTCAAACTTTATATAAACTTTATTAAGATTATTATATAAAAAGCTAGTAAAAACTTTTAATAATATTAAAAAGAATAGTAAATAATATAAAAGTTAAATTAAATCTTTATTAGTTAATTATTACTTAGTTTAATATTACTTTTAAAAATAGTTTTTAAAAGAAGAAATAATAAGTTTAATAAAAGAGTTATTTTTTAATTCAAGTTATATTTAAATAATATCTTTAGAACTAAATTGTTTTCTTAGACTAAGTTGTTCTTTCTTTTTAAGTATATTTATAACTAGATAGTATATATCTTCTTTTAAATAATACTTTTCTTTAAATATAATATTTATATCTTTAAGTTTATTAAACCTTTTCTTTATATAATTTTTATTAGTAAATATAGATTTAGTAACTAATTAGAAGTCTAAAGTCTAAGTATATATAATAGTTTATATAAAGATAATATATCTAAAGTTATATAATAAGATATTAATATTTAAACTTTTGAATAATTTGATATTATTAATAATAAACTTAGTTTTAGATTTAAAATAGAACTAAGTATAAATAATATCTTTATTATACTATTTATTTTCTACTTTTATAATTATTATAAAAGAATATATATTATATAATCTAGTAAAGTTATATATAATAAATAGGAAAATACTTTTTTATCTCTTATTACTAAGCTAAGACTTTCAATAACTTTTTATATAATATAGTTTTTAAAATAGCTTTTAGTTAATATTATTATCTTTATATAACTTTATATAAAATTGTTTTTCTAAATCGATCTAATATTAATTTCTTAGTATATATATCTTATCAACTTTATTATTTTATTTCTTTTACTATTTTCAATTAAACTCTAAATAGATCTTTAAATAATAAAGATCTTTTATACTTTTCTTAATAAAGAAAATAATTATTCTTTTAAAGTTATTAAGTTTATAAATATAAATATTAGTATATATACTCTAAATAAAGATATTAGTAAATTTATATTAGAAAGAGTAAAAAAGAAATTACTATTATAAATAATAACTACTTTATTATTATTTATTTTCAAGATTCAATATTTAAGTTTATATAAATACTTAGTTATAAATTAAAAAGAGACTTTTAATTATAGAAAAAAGAAAACTTACTTTAAAAACAGAATAAAGTATTAGATTATAAAGTTACTTTTACTATTCCTTAGTTAGTATAATTATAAGATTAGAAGATTATCTATACTAAAGCTAGATTTAAAAGAACAAAAGATAGAATTTAATATATATTTAATTAAAGAGTATTTCTTTGAGAGTATATAAAATCTTTTAAAATAGAATAAGTTAATATCTATAAAACAAACTATTATCAATTACTTTAATATAAATATTATAAATCTTATTATTAAAAAGATTACTATTAGTTAAAGTAAAGTAGAATTAAAAGCCTTTTTTAAAGTTAGTAAAACTATTTATAATTCTATAGATATTATCGATATTTATAATAATTAAAAGCGAATTATCTAATATATTATATTTATAATTAAAGAGACAAATATATTAAAGATCTTCTTTAATATTTATTTTTTTCTCTTCGAATATTTCCTTTATAACTAATATAAATAGTAATCTAGCCTTTATTATAAAATCTATATATTTAGAATAAAGTTGATTATACTTTTAAAAGATCAAAGTTATTATAATAGAGTTATAATATAAATAGTTATTAGAAATAAAGTTTAGGATTCTAGAATTCCTAAATAATTATAAATCTAAAAGAGAATAAAGATAATCTAGTTTTTTATAATTATTATAAGTATTATTTATTTAACAAAGTATATTAGAATAATTATTAAACTACTATATATATTTTATAATAGAGTAAAAATTTCCTTCTTTCAAATAATATACAAAGTACAAAATAAGATTAAATAATATATAATATTAAAAGTTCTTATTATTTTCAAAAGAAATATTCTCTATTAACTTAAAGGAGATATTATTTATTAGTTCTTCTTTAACTATAGATTTGATATTTATTTATATTACAAATATTAATATATTTTATATTTAAAGCTCTCCTTTTTAGTAAATAAAGATAGTAAGAATAATCTCTTCTCTTTAATAAATAAAGATAATAAGAATAAACTCTCTCTTTTAATAAATAAAGATAATAAGAATAAACTCTCTTTTTTAGTAAATAAAGATAATAAGAATAAGTTTTCCCTTTTAATAAATAAAGATAATAAAGATAAGCTTTTTTTCTTAGTATATATAATTATTAAAAGAAAGGTTTTGAATATTTTAGATTAAAAAAATAATAAAGTAAAGACTTTAAATATACTAATAATATATATAATTAAGATAATAAAAGATCTTCTTAGTATTTTAATTTAGAATTATTCTTTTTTAGATTCTTATTAATTATAAGATTTTTAATTATCTTTATTTCTATTTACAATAATCTAACTATAGTATATATTAAAATTTATACTTTTTTCTTTATAGAAAGAATTATAAATATATTTATTTTATTTAACTTACTAGTAAATATAGATAATTATATTTATTCTTTTATATTAATATCTTTTTAAATTTATTTACTCTTTATATTTTGATTTTATATCTTATTATTCTTCTTAACTTTTTATTACTAATAGTCTTTTAAAATATTAGAGTTTATTCTCTTTTTAATCGATTTTAGATAATAAAGTAGAGAATAAAAAAGTATTATATTAAGAGTATATTTTAAATTTACTATATTATTTATTATACTTCTTTTTCTACTTTCGAAAGCTTTAAGCTTTAGTAATATTATAAACTATTTTAATTAATTAAATTAAAAGCTTAATAACCTTATATAATAAGGATAATAAATTAATAAAGACTTTTTAAGATTTATTATCTTTATTCGATAAAGTTAAGAAAGATATTAATCTATAGAATAAATAATTATATTTTTAAAATATTATAGACTTATTATATAACTCTATATTAACTAGCTAGTAACTAATAATAAAAATATTATTAACTTATATAAAAATATTATAACTTTATATTAACTAGCTAGTAACTAATAATAAAAATATTATCAACTTATATAAAAATATTATAACTTTATATTAGTTAGTTAATAACTAATAATAATAAGCTTGTAATATTTTTATATAAGTTAATAATATTTTTATTATCAATTACTAACTAGTTAATATAAGGTTATAATATTTTTATATAAGTTAATAATATTTTTATTATTAGTTACTAGCTAGTTAATATAAGATTATATTACTTTTATATAGATTAATAACGTTTTTATTATTAGTTACTAACTAGTTAATATAAAATTGTAATATTTTTATATAAGTTAATAACGTTTTTATTATTAGTTATTAGCTAGCTAATATAAAGTTATAATATTTTTATATAAGTTAATAACGTTTTTATTATTAGTTACTAGCTGGTTAATATAGAGTTATAATATTTTTATATAAGTTGATAATATTTTTATTATTAGTTACTAACTAGTTAATATAAAGTTGTAATATTTTTATATAAGTTAATAATATTTTTATTATCAGTTACTAGTTAATTAATATAGAATTATATTACTTTTATATAAGTTAATAACGTTTTTATTATCAGTTACTAGCTAATCAATATAGAATTATAATATTTTTATATAGGTTAGTAATATTTTTATTATTAGTTATTAGCTAGTTAATATAAGGTTATAATATTTTTATATAAGATAGTAATATTTTTATTATCAATTACTAATTAATATAAAGTTGTAATATTTTTATATAAGTTAGTAACGTTTTTATTATTAGTTACTAGCTACTTAATATAAGGTTATAATGTTTTTATATAAATTAATAATGTTTTTATTATTAGTTACTAGCTACTCAATATAGAGTATAAGAAGTTGATTAATATAGAGTTATAAAAGTTTTCATATAAAGTTATAATGTTTTTCTAATCTTAAACCTAATTATACTATTCAAATATTAAAAACTTAGTTTTAATTAATATAACTTTTATTCTTACTTTTTATATTAATATTATTTTAGAGTTTTAATTAATAAAAGTAAATTTATAATTTTATAAACTCGATTATACTTTAAAATATAATATATTAAAAAAAAGTATAATTATTATACTTTTTATATAAAAGTTTAACTTAATCTTCTTTTAATTTAAAAAAGTTGTTTTTTATTTAAGTATATTAAATAATATTTTTATAAACTAAGTTATAATAATATATCTAGTTATTTATTATAAAATTAATAAACTATTTAGATAATCTTATAATCTATTATTTAATAAAGTAAATATAATATAAATATAATATAATCAAGTTAAATATTTAAGATAAAAAGCTTTAAAATATTTAATAAATAAAGTAAAAAATATAAAGATTAAAAAGATTTCAAAAGTCGATTATAAATATTATATAAAAGTATATATAAAGTAAATAATTAATTATTATTTAAAGAACTAATAACTACTATAATCTTTTTATAAGATTATATAAAATCTATTTAACTTCTTAATATTTATAATAATATATTATAAGAATTTAATAAAGAATAAGATTATATTATTTTTAAAATTAATAATTAAAAAGTTAAAAAAGTTGAAAGACTTTAAAAGTTTATATATATATAATAATTATATAGATTATATATTTAAAGTATATATATACTAAATATACTTAAAAGTTTATTTTATTATTAAAAGTAATAACTTTAAATTAGATAATAATATTAATATAATATATATAAAGATTATTAATATAATAAGTTTAGTATATATAGATTATTATATTACTTTTTCCTTTAAGAAAACTTATTTTCAAGTATCTTATATCTATTAATTATAACTAGTAAAATTAGTTAATAAATATAAAAATATTAATTAAATATAATAAAGTCAAATAAATATAATAAATAAATTGAAACTATTATATATCTCTTTATAATTATATATTTAGTTATTTAAAGAATTATTATCTTTATATTAAAACTATTAGATAATCACTTTTAAAATACTTATAATTATTTTCTTTTATTTAATATAATTATAATTATTCTAAAAAAAATATTAGAAAACTAAATAAAAAAAGGTTTTCAAAGTAGAATATATTAAATAAATATAAAGTTATCTTGAAATTAAATATTTTATATTATATTAAATTAGTATTATAATTAAGTTATTATATATAATATTCTAGAGATTAGTATTATTTATAATAAATAAGAATCTTTTTTATTTTTTATTCCTTTTTACTAATAATATTAATAAATAATAAAAGGTTATTTATTTATTTAAAAAGTAGATTATTTAAAGCTTTCCTTAATTTATTAATAAGAAATATAATATATATCTTTATTATCTTAAATAATTTAAATTTAAAAGAGTAATTAATTTTTATAAAGATTTTAAAATATTTATTTATTAGAAAATTAAGCTTTTTAGAAAGTTATTAAATAGATAAATATCTTATATTTAATTAAATATAGTTATTAATATCGAAGTTAATAAAGTAATATAATATATTTATAATTTAGATTATATATTTTTAAACTTTTTTAATTATTTAATAAATATATTCTAATACTTTTAAATTCTTTCAAGTATATATATATATATTAATAATATTAAGATTATTTATAAACTATAATATATTAGTTTCTTTCCAAGTTTATATATATTATAATTCTCGATTATATAATACTTTAAATAGACTTATATTATCTAGAGATATATAAAGTAAAATTAATTAAATATAATCTATTATTAATAAAAACTTAAACTAATTATTTTAATAATAATTAATAAAAAGCTAAAGTCTCTTTTATAAATATTAATTATAAATCTTAATTTAATTATCTATTTATAAATAGTTAATAATTAAAAGTTTAATTTAAATTTTTAAAATACTATTAAATTTTTTTTAAAAAGTAGATATAAATTATAGATTATAATTAAAAAGTATTATTATAAGTAAATTATAATATTAATAGATATATTAAAGATATAATTAAGTTTATTTTTAAATATTAATTATTTTATAATATAAAATAATAATTATTTATTTATTAAAATAATTAATAATAATTAAAATATTATTAAATTTATATTTATCTTTATTAAAACTATAATAATCTATTATAATATATTTCTATATATATATAGAGATTAGTAAAAAGTGAAGTAATTTAAAAGTTTTATTATAAAAAACTAAACTTCTATAATAAATATAATAGTTATAAATATATATATATATTAAAATAACTAATCTATATTAATAATATAATTTAGTAAATAAAAGAGTAATCTTTTTAATATTAAAATATATAATTGATATAAAATTATATATTTTATAAATAAATAATATATAAAGATTTTAAATATTAAAAATAATAAAATAATTATTATATATAAAAAGATTATTTTTAAAAGTTAAATAAAGATTATTATAAATAATTTAAACTTTTAAACTTTATAAACTCTTTAAATTATAATTAGCTTTAAAAAGATAATTAATAAAAAGAGTTAAAAATAAAAAGGAATCGAAAGTATCAAGTATAATAATATTAGTTAGTAGTTTATTAAAGATCTTTAAATCAATCTAATTATTATATAGAAGTTATTATAATCTATTTTATTTCTTTTATTTATTTTATAATAATAATTTATTAACTTTATAAATTAATATATTTATAAAAGAGTTATTCTTTTTTAAATAATATATAATTAGAAAGTTATAATTTACAAGAAATTTAATTTATTAAACTTATTATATATTTAAGAATTTAATAATTATAAAGTATTTTAATACTTTATAATCTATATAAATATAGATCTAATATAAAGTTAATATAAACTCGATTTATTAGTTATTAAATAATTTAATAATTATAAATATTTCTTTATTATATACTTTATAATTTAGTTTAACTAGTTATATTATCTTTAAAAAAAATATTATAAAGAGCTAGTTATCACTATATTTTTATAAAAGTATATTTATTATAATATTATTTAATATATCTATTTTTAATATATAAAAAAGTAAATAGTTATAATATTAAAAGAGTAATATACTTATTAATATATATTTAAATATATTGAAAACTAGTTAATAATCTTTATTAAAATAGAATAAAGTATTAACTTTAGTTAAATTAATAAGTAGTTTAATTATAATATTAAAATTATAAATAAAATATTTATAAAAATTATAAAATTTAAAAAATAACTATATATCTTTTATTATTAAAAGATAAACTTATTATTATATTATAATAATCTTTTTAAAATCTATTTCTATATTATTAATCAAGATAATAAATTTTAAATATTTAATATAAATAATATTAAATTTATATTTCTTAAGATTAACTTATAATTTAATATTTTAAAGATATTATAAAATTAGTTTAATATAAGTTTTATATTTAAATATATCTTTAAAGTAAATCAAGATATTATCAAAGTATATAATATAAAAAATATTTAAATAGTTAAAGAGAATATTATTTATATAATATTAGTATATTATAAAGTTATTAATTAGTTTGAAAGATATAATTTTATATTTATAAATATTATAATATATATATAATATAATATACTTCTTGAAAACTAAATCTATTCTAATATAATAGAATATTTATTTAATATCTAATTTAATAAAGATTTTTATATAAAAAATATAAATAAGAGTTTTATTAATAAATAATAATAAATAATAATCTTTATAAATAA
>JANGZZ010000438.1:0-15402 GCA_026225955.1 Clarireedia paspali | reverse complement strand
TAATTAATATATTCTATTATATTTTAACTTTATTATTTATTAATTTTATATAATAAACTTAGCCTTCTATTAAAAACTATATAATTAGCTATTCTATATAAATATTCTCTTTATTTTTAACTTAATATTAAAGTTATATTTTTCTTAAATATTAGAATATAATTTAGTATTATTTGATTTAGAATATTATATCTTTGAAATCTATTTTAAAGAACTTCTAATAGATCTTTTTTATTTCAAATTATTTCTATCTAAAATATTTATTATTTATATATTTTAATATATAAACTTTATTTACTTTAAATTTAAAGTTTCTAATATAATTATAATATTTAATTACTTAATTTAAATAAATTTAAACTTTGACTTTTTATATATTATTTCTTTTTTTAATAGTTTATTCTTTATTTATTTATAATAAAGTATATATTATATCTTTTAATTATTATCTAAATATATTTATTTAATTTCTTTTCTTTTATAATTTCTTAGAATATTAATTTATATTATCCTTTTCTAATTAATATACTAAATAATAATTATTATAATATATTATCTATAATAATAATATATAATTATTATTTTAATCTTTTAGTTATCTACTTATTATACTAATTTGATATTTAGATATATTTTAATTATCTTTTCCTATTAATATATTAAGTTATTTCTTTCTTTTCTTATTATTCTTTAATTTTTATTTTTAAAACTTCTTTTAATAATCTTTTATTAAATAACTTTAAAATCTATATTCGAAATAGAGTTTCTTTTTTTATTTATAATTTCTTTCTTTTTAAGAAAAGTTATTATAAAATATAATAGTATTTATTTATATAAAGTTATTATAATTATTATTATATTTCTTTAATTAATTAAACTTATAATATCTTTTACTTTTTTAAAATTACTTTACTTATTTATCTTATTAATATTTATATAATATATTATCTATTTAAATAGATTCTTTAATAAAGATATTTAAATTATTATAATTAATAAATCTTTCTAATTTAAATTTAATAATTAGTTTAAACTCTTTATAATAATAATTTATAATTACTTTATCTCTTTATTTTATAATATTTATATAATATCTGAATTCAATAATATATTTTATAATTAATTTAGTTTATATTAATTTATAAAGTTTTTCTTTTATAACTCTTTTTTTATTAGTAATATTAAATATTTAATAAATTTCTATTTTAAATTCTTTAAAAGAGTTAAAGATAACTTTAATAAATTATATATAATCTATTAGTTTTTTATTAAAAAAATCTTATAGATATAACTAGATCTATTTAATTATTTCCTTTTTAAGATATAAAATAACTTAGTTATTTATTATAGATTATTAATTAAATTTATTTTAATTAAAGATAATATATATTTTAATCTAAAGTAGAAATATTTTGAATTTATAATAATCACCTTTATATTTATCTAATAAAATTACTTTAAAAGTTTTTAAAATTATAATCTTATATAATTCGTTTATTTTAATATCACTTTTTATATCTTATTAATTCTTTAGAATAGTAATAGTTTAAATACTAATCTAACTATTTAATTTAAATATAATAAAGATATCAATTTAATATATAAAAGTAATAATAATATTTAAAGTATTATAAATACTTATCTTTTGAATTATATAAAAATAATCAAGATTTTAATTACTAAGTGATAATAAAGTTATATAATAATATTATAAAGTTTATTATTAATAATAGTTATAATATAAATCGATTATAATTATAATAGTAGATATAAATAATAACTTGAATTTAATTAATTAAATTAAATATAAAGTTTTATATATTATAAGAAAATTATCTACTTATATAAATCTTTATATTATTATTATTCTATTAATTCTATTACTTTCTATCTAAATAAAATAAATAAAAGTAAATAAAATATTATATACTTATTAAGTAATTTATTTTATAATTAGTTTATTTTATTTTTATTCTACTAAATATACTTACTTTTATTTAAAATTCTATTAAAAGTACTTACTAATATAGTTTTATTAATAGAGTTTTACTAATAAATTTTTATTAAAAGAATTCTATTAGTTCTAATATCTAATACTAATCTTAATATAATAATTATAATTATAATTTCACTTTTTAAGCTTAAAGTCTTTAAATATTATTATAACTTAAAGTTATAATAGTATTATTTAATAATATATATATATAATTATATATACTTAAATATTATTAGATAAATTAAATATAAAAATTTATATAGATAATAAATATTCTCGTCTTTTAATAAATAAAAAATAAATTAAAAAGTATTTTATTATAAAGATAAAAAAGAACTTTAATAAAATTAATATAAAAGATATTAATAAATATTATAAGTTATAAAATAAAATAATCTTTGAAATTTTCTTTTAAAAAACTTTTAAAAAGGAAAAATACTTAGTTAAATTTATTATCTAAATATAATTAAAAAAGAATTTAAAAGAATTATAAAGTTTTAACTTTTTATTAGAAAATAAGTTTCTAATATTCTATAATATAATTCTTAATATAAAAGAGTATTATATTTTTCTAACTTTTTATAATAGTTTTAAAATCTTAATATAAATCTAGATTTATAAGTTATTAATCTATTAAAAAGTTATTTCTTTTAAATATATTATAATTTTATTTAAGATAATATATAAAATCTTTATATAATATATATCTTTTCTAATTAATTAGAATTATTTCTTTAAAAGTATTTTTTTAAAAGTTAAATTTATTATCATTATATATAAAGATTATATTTTCTTTATAAATAAAATAACTAAGAATATTATAATATTATTAAATATAAAATTAGAAATAATTATTAACTTTAATAAAAATAATTACTTTCTTATATAAATATTAAAAAGAGATTAAATTAATAAAACTAATAACTTTAATAATTATAATTAAAGTTACTCTCTTTTAATAATAAATATATCTAAATCTAAGAATATTTCGAAGTTAGTAATATTAAATAGTATATATATTTATAATATAAACTTTATATTTATAATAGAAATTCTAAAACTAATTAATAAATTCAAATTATATTAAAAAGATTATAAGTTAATAAACCTTTTATTATAAAAATATATAATTATTCCCTTTATTAATAAATAATAGAAAGAAAAGTTTATAATAAAAATATATTTAATAGAAATTAAAGATTATAAAGTAATTAATATAATCTTTAATAAACTTTATAAAATTAATTAAATAAAATAGATTTATAACTTGATATTATTTAAATACTTAGTTTTTATAATATAACGAAATATTAAAAATAAATAAAAAAAAAGAGTTATTATTAATATATATCTTATTAATAAAGTTATATTATATAATATATATCTAATACTCTTTTAAATAAATATTATTAAAATATTATAAAGTATTATATTTATTATAATAATAAATATATTAATATTCTTTTATTAATTTCTTATTACTAAATTAAATAAAGAGAAATTTATTATTATTAGTTATAAAAAGTAAAAAAGATTTAAAGTTATTTTTATAAACTTTAAAAATTTATTTATATATATCTAATAAATATTAGATATAAAGTTAAAAGACTTTAAAAAATTTATATATATATTTATTAATAATATAATAATTTTCTCTAAATTAGTTAATAATTATCTTTATTATCTATAATAAATATTTATTCTTTTCTAAAATATAAACTTAATTTTATTAATTAAAAAATTATTTATTATATATTCTTTTATAATTCTATTAAATTACTAAGTTAATAACTTTAAAATATTTATAACTATTAAATAGATTATAATAATTAAAGATATTTAGTTTTTATCAACTTTATAATAATTAAAATATTTTCTAGAATTTATTAAATACTTTTAATAATTTATTTTATATTATATAAAATTAATAGAATCTTTATAATATTATAAAACTATATTATTAATAATAATTAAGAATAAAAGTATAATAAATTAAAGAAAAAAAAGCTTTTATATATAAATATTTTAGATATTAACTTTAAAAGAATTAAAAGTATTTAAGTTAATTAAAAAGTATTTTTTATTAAAAAAATTCTTTATATACTTTAATCTAGATTATAAACTACTTATAAAAATTAATAGTTTGAAAAAATAAAAATTTAATATTATAGTATTCTATATTAAAAAAGATATTATATTTAGAGATTTCTTTAAATTCTTATTAATATTAATATAATTAATATTTTTTTTAAATAAACTTCTAGAATTAGTAGAATAAAACTATTATTTAATAAAGTTTAAAATAATATATCTTTTATATATATATAAATACTTTAAAGTAATAATATAATCTTTATATTATTAGATTATTATCTTTATAAATTATATAATAACAAGAAATATCTATAAAAATAGTTTATTAAATATATTAAATTCTAATTATATCAATATATAATTAGTTATAATATTTTAATACTTTTTCTAATATAATCTCGAAATATATTATATTATTAGAAAGAAGAATATTATCTTTAATATATTATTCTATTTATTTAAAGATATATTAAAGAATATTTTTAAGAATAATAAATTAAATAATATATAATTAATAATAAAGATATTCACTTTTAATAAAATAAAGAAGATATTTATATTTAAATATTAAGATAATTTCTATTTTTAATATATTCTAAGATTTATAAATATTAAACTAAAAGACTCTTTTAATAATATATTAGTAAAATCTAATATACTCTTTTAATTTAAAAATAGATTTCTTTAATATAACTTTATAATAAATATTATAAAGTTAATAATTCTAGAATTAATATTAAAAGATATTTTTAAGAAAGTATATAATAAAAAGTATTATTTAAAATTAAAATATATAATATATAAATTATATAACTTTTATATTTCTTATTTAACAAAGAGATTAAAAGATTATATTAAATATTATTTAAATTATAATATTAATACTACTTTATATAATAAACTAAATAATTATATATAATTAATTTATATAATCTCTATACTATTTTATATAATTATAATAGATTTTATAATAAACTTTTTTAAATTCAAGATAATAGATTTTTAGAAACTAGATAATATAGAAATATTCGATTTACTAATAATATTTACTAATAAGTTTTTTAAGAAAATAATCTTATTATTAAAATATATAATATATAATATTAAGATTTAGATTAAAGTATTTCTTTATATTTTACTTCTTTTTAATTAAAGAATTTCTAGAATTATTATTTTTAATTAAGATTTAAAATTTATTAATAAAGTATAATATTCTTTATAAAGAAAGTTATAAACTAAATTATTTATATTTATTATTTAATATCTTTAAATAAATAATTAATTTAAGATAAAAAACTAGATAATAAAAATTATAATATAATATTTCTTATTTTATAATTTAGATAATAATTAGTTTATAATATTATTATTTTTATAATTCTTATTAAATAATATATATTATAAAGCTATTAATATCTTTTTAAATAAACTTTTTATAAATTTTAAACTAAACTTTATATCTAGTATAATCTTTATAGTAAATTATATATTTAAAATATTTAATATATTATAAAATTTATATTAAAGAGATATTAAAATTATATTAAATTTTATTATAAATATTATTAAAAAAAATTATAATTATTATTATTACTTTCTAATAATAGATATTAAAAACTATATATATTTAAAACTTTATTATAATTATAATTTATTAAGAAAACTAAATAGAAAACTATTAAAATAATAAATTAAACTATTTAAAATCTTATAATATATTAGTAAACTAATATATAAAATAGATTTACTACTTTATTAGAAAATTTATTATATTATTTTAATAACTTATTTATATCTAATTTTATTAAAAATTAATTTATTTAATTATTTATATCTTAATTATACTAAACTAATTATTATAAATATTTATCTTCTAAGTTATATAAAAGTAATTAGGCTTTTGAATACTAATAGTTAGAAAGATTAATAATATTATTATAAGTTTATTATTAATAATAATTATATAAGAAATCGAATAATTATAATAATAAATAAATAAATAGTAATTATAATTAAATATAAAGCTTTATATACTAAAGAAAACTATTTAGTTATATAAACTTTCATTCTTTATTATTTTATTAATTTTATTATCTTTTATTATAATAAGTTTAATAAGAGTTAATAAGATATCTTATAATTATTAATTAAAAGTTCTATTAAAAGTATTATTTTTATTTTAAATATCTTTATAATAATAAATATCTTTTTCTTAAAATACTCTTTACTTTAAAAATATTTATATTATAAAATACTTTTTTATTTATAGATATTTATATTATCGCAAGTATATATATTATATTATCTAAATATAATAAATTGATTTACTAAATATAAAAGTTTTTCTTTTAAATCTAAAGTCTTTTTAACTATTATATAATCTAGATTATAATATTATCTTTTTTCTAATTTAATATTATCTTGATATTTATTATAATAATATAAGATATTTATTTAAATCTTTTAATAAATACTTTATTTTTCCTTTCTTTATTATATTTAAAGAATTATTTAAATCTATAAAAAATCATTATATTATATATCTTTATATTAAGAAGAAAAGAAAAATAATATTTATATATTATAACTATTATACTAAAAGAAATCTTAAATATTATATTCTTTTTAAAACTAATTAATATAAGAAATATATTAAAAGTATTAGTTATATTTTTTATAATATTTTTAAAACTTCTATATTTTAATAAGAAATTATATAATAAAAGAAAACTTATTTAAAAACTGAAAAGAAAATAATTATTTAATAAAAGTAAAAAGTCTTTATTTATTATATATATTTAAAAAAGTAATAAAAGGTTTTAAAAAGAAAAGCTAGAAAAATATTATAATATAATCTTTAAATAATAAATATATTAGAAAAGTTTAAAGAAAAGAAAAGATTAGAAAAAGAATAAATTAAATAAACTATATAAGTTCTTTAAATATCTAGTTTTTTTAAAGTTAATCTTTTAATCTTCAAACTTCTATTAATAAATAATTCTAAATTAACTACTTAGTTAAAAACTGAAAGTTCTTTTAATAGAATTTCTTTAAATCTTATAAGTAATTTAAGTTCTTAACTAGTTCCTATATATTTTTTAAATATAAATAACCTTCTTATTTAATTAAATAATAAAACTTTTCTTTAATATACTTTTAATTTAATATTTCTTTAATTTTATATTTAATATTTAAATTAACTAGTTTAATTTTAATATAAAGTATATTTAGTACTTTTAATAATATTAATTTAAATAATAAAATATAAAAGATTAAATATATTTTTATTATTATTAATAACTTTAATTTATAATTAACTAGTTTAACTACTTTATTAATTTTAAAGAGTTTTAATTTCTTATAATCTAATTTATTATTTAGTCTTTTTATATTAATATTTTATTTAAAAAGATAAACTTTATTTTTTTTCTTAAATATTAGTTTTATATTATATTTCGAATTATAATAATTTATAGTTTATTATAAAATAAACTTAATATTAAATAATAATTATTTATATAATTTCTTTAATTTATTTATTTTTATAATATTTATATTTAATTTTACTTTATTTATTAATTATATATTATATATTCTTAGTTTAAATCTAAAGTTAATATAAGTTAATATTATATTTATAATTATTACTTTCAAGGTATTATATATAAATTATATAAATAATAATAGTTCTATTTAATTATTTTATTTATAATTAATATAATATTATAAATATTATTTTATAATTTAATTTAATTATTCTATTTATTTATTTATTTATAAATAAAATATTATAAAGAGTTTTCTTTTAATTCTTAATAAAATTATAAATATTTATTAGAATTTCAAAGTAAAAAGTTTATTTTTATCTAAGATAATTTTTATAAATATATTATAAATACTAGTTATTATTCTTAAAAATATATAAACTAAGTTTTTAATAATACTACTTTCTTTATATAAAATTATATATTTAAACTTAGTTAATCGATTTATAATAATTAAGATAAAATTATATATTACTTTTATTATTAAATCCTTTAAAAATAATAATTTAATTATAAAGTTCTATATAATAAACTTTTATAATTAAGTAAATATATTTAAAATTTTAAACTATTTATATAAAATATATTATAAAGTTTTATTTTATATATAAATATTATAGTTTTTAATAACTTCTTTAATTATCTTTTTTATTTACAAGAAATATAAATTCACTTTAATCTTTATAAATATTTTCGTAATTTTTTAATAACTATAAGTTAGTAATTTATATTATTTTTAAATAAACTATTTTATTAAAATCGAAAAAATATATATTTTTTTATAAAAATATATAATATTATCTTTAATTATAAATCTTTTATTTAAATATTTTAATATTTATTTTATAATAGAATTATTCTTATAATACTTTTATATTTACTTTTCTAAATAATTATTATAAAGTAATATTATTATAATTAATTAAACTATATTAAATATTAATAAATCTTCTTTTTATTAAAATATAATATATAATTTATATATTTTATTTTTTAAATATTTCGATTTTTTATTAAATATATTAATTTTAATATTTTTATTTTCTTTAATATATAATATTTTAAAGTTATATATAATTAATATTTCTATTTATTATATTTATTATCTATTTAGAACTTTAGTTATTATAAAATATATTAAATTCTTATAATCTAAATAAACTTAAATTATATATTTAGATCTTTTAAAATAAACTCTTTATTCTTTAAAAATATTAATAATAATAAATAACTTTTTATTATAAATCTTATAATTTAGTTTAACTAGTTAAAACTTTCTTAAATAATATATTACTAATTATAACTTCTTGTTTTTATCTAGTTAATTTAGAATTATATTTAATATATAATTTAATATATTTATTTTAATAATAATTAATTGTTTAAGATTAAAGGTAATAAAAATTAATATTTATATAAAAGTTTATTTAAAAGTATTAAATATCTATTATATTATATTACTTTATTTATACTTAATATCCTTCTTAGTTAACTTTATAAAAGTTATTATAATTTTCAAATAATCTTTGATAAATTATTTATAAAAATTTATAAATTCTAAAAAGAATTATATTTTTTTAATAATAATAAATTATTTCTATTTTAAAACTTCTTTTATTTTATTTAAGTTTATTTTAAATTCTATTATATTAATAATATATTCTAGAAATTTAATTTTAATAATATAGAATTTGTATTTAGATAGTTTTAATAAAATATTTATATTTTAAAGAATTTCTAAGATTTCTTATATAATTTTAATATATTTTTTAAAAGTTTTAATAAAGATTAAAATATTATTAAGATAAACTATATAATAATTATTAAGATACTTTTTTAATAAGTTATTAATTAATTTTATATATATAACTAGTATATTTATAAATCTAAAAAATATTATTTAATACTTATAATATCTATATTAAATATAGAATATAATCTTTTATTTATTTTTTTTTAATCTAGATTAAATTGAATCTTATATATTAATCTAACTTTATAAAATATTTAACTTTCTTAATTCGATCTTATAGTTTACTAGTTAATAATAATAAGTATTAATCTTTAATAATAATAATATTAAGTTTATAATAATTAATAATTAGTTTACTTTTCTTATTTTCTTTCTTAGATATAAAGAAGATTAATACTTTTATAAATAAAGTAGATTCTTTAATAAATTCTTTAATTAAATTTTTATTAAAGTATTTATAAAATAATTTAAATTTCTTCTTTAATAATAATATAATTAATAAGAATAATAATTCTTTTCCTTCTTCTAATTTTATCTTATAATCTTAAGATTAATATTTTAATAAAATATTTTCTATTAGCTTTTCTTTAAAGATCTTAGTATATTTCTAATATTATATTAATATATTCTTTAATAAAGGATTTTAAACTAAATATCTTATATCTAAAATATTATTTATTTTTAACTTTTATAATTTTTTCTATTATTTTTCTTATTAATATATTGATTTTATAAGATCTTATATAACTTTTTAATTATATTTATATTTATTATACTTTAAAGTCTTTATAATCTAATTAATATATAGATTATAATTATTTAATTATAATATTCTTAGAATTATCTAATATCTTTTTAATAAAACTAAATCTATTTTTATTTACTTAGAATATTATCTTAGTTATATTTTAAATTCTTATATTTTATATTAAACTAATTTATTCTTTTTAGTTAATTATCTATTAATAAAATAAAATTTATATAGAATTAGTTTTTTAAAAGTTTATAATTTTATTAATATTATAGTTTTTAATATTATAAAGTTTTTTATTATTCTTAAATCTATTATTATTTAAAATATTTACTTGTTTATATATACTTTATAATATTATTATTAATATTATTATTTTTTACTTTTTTTCTTCTAATTTTTATATTTAAAATTATAATTATTATATTTTTTAAATAGAATTGTTTTAATATAAATAAAAGGAATAAAAATAAAGATAATTATATACTAAATAATATATTAAATTATTATATTAATATATATTCTATTAAATATACTTTTTATAATTAAATAATATAAAGTTAACTTTTTATATATCTTTAATTATTTAAAGATATATATTATAAGATTAATATAAATAAATTTAATTCTTTTTATTTTCAAGTTTTATATTTTCTAATTATAAAGTAGTTTTACTTTTAATTAAATTTAATAAAAATATTCAGATTTTTATTATTTAGATATTATAAATAAGTTTGATTTTTATTTTACTTTTTTATTCTTTTTACTTTTTAATTATTAATCTTTTTTATAATTAAATTTAAATAAACTCTTTTTATTTTTAATTATTATAATTAGTTTTTACTTTTAATTATATTAATTATACTTTTATTAATATATTAAGAAGATTTATTAAAATATCTTTTTTCTTTAATTATATAGAAATTAATTTAATTAATTTTATATTTTAAATAATTAATAAAAAGTTTATATTTTTATAATTTTATAAGTTTTATTATAATTATCTCTTCTTTATTCTAAATATAACTATTTTAAATATTAAATAAATATTTACTTTCTTTTTAAAATAATATAATATAAAAGTTTTATTTTATTTTTAGAAATTAAAAAGTTATAAAATATTAATTCTTTTTTTTAAAACTCTATTAAATATATAATATATATTTAGTCTAAATAGATTTTTTATAAATAACTACTTTATTATCTTTTTAAAATATTCTAACTAAAAGTTTTATTTATATATAAATTAATTTATTATATACTTTCTATATTTAATAATAAGTTAAATTAAATAATATATAGATATTTATATTTAATAATATATTCTTATTTTTTTTATTAAATAGATTATTTATAAAACTATTTATAAAGAGTTTTATTTAATTAGTTTATTTAAAAATTAAATAATATTATTATTAATTACTTTTTAATCAAGTTATAATAATTATTATTTATAATTTAATATAAATAGTTTATCTAATTATAATATTATTAAACTATTTAAAACTTTTTAAAATTCTTATAAAAATTTTTATTCTAATTTTAATCTAATTAATTTTATAAATAACTTTAAAAATATATTTTTAAATAATCTTTTTAAAAAACTTTATAATAGATTTAAAATTAAAACTCTTTATATTAAATAGTAGAATTATTTTAACTTAAATAAATATAAAGAAAAGTGTTTTATTCTTTATAAAGTTTATATTCGAAATACTCTTTATAATAATAAATAAAATATTTATTATAATTATAAATATTTTAGAAAGTCTAAAAGATATTAAACTTATAAAATAAAAAAGTATTAATTTATTTTAAAAGAGTTTTTACTTTTTATTTAAATTTTATTAATTAAGTTTAAAAAGAAAATATTAAAGAAAATAATATTTTATATTTTATTATAATAAATTTATTAACTTTATTTTTAAGAATTTATAAAAGTTAAAATATATTTTTAATATTAAATAAAGGTTTTTAGAATTAATTTTAATAATAATTTTTTAAATAATAAACTAAAAAAAAAGATATAAAAATAAAAGAGAATAATAATAAAAATAATAAATTTAAAGATAATAATATTTTTATATTATTTAAAACTTTTATTATTCTTTTTAAAAGTCTTTATTATATTAAGAACTTTAATATATTTTTTATTTTTTAAAGTTCTTTTTATAGTAATATACTTTTTATATTTTATATTAAAATAAAGAATATATTTTAATTAATATAAATTATTATTTTTAATAATACTTATAAATAAAGTTCTATTTTATATTCTTATTTTAATTTTAGAAATAAACTAAATTTATTTTATTATCTTCTTTTAATATATTTTTTTATTACTTTTTATATTTAAAATACTTCTATTTTTATAAATATTTTAATAATTTTATTTAATTAAAATCTTTCTAATAAATAAACTTTATTTATTCTTTAAAGATTTTATTATAATATTAATTATTTTATTTATTTTTTAAATTCTTTAAATATATTTAGATTATTAATTATTTTAAATCTATATAAAATATAAATTAAATTAATTATAAAATTAATAATAAGTAAGTTTTTTATAAAAGAAATAAAGATATTAATAATAATTAAATTAAAATAGTAATTAAATTTTAAAAAGATAATTTAAAATAAATTTCTTTAATTTTTATAAATTTAGTTTAAAAATTAATTTTAAAAATTAAATTTATTTTAAATTTAAAATCCTTTTATTTTTATAAGATATATAAAAAATATTCTAAATTACTTTATATATATTTTATAATATTATAATATTATATTTTTAAATTAAAATTCTTATTTATATTCTCTTTTATATTATTTTAAATTATTTATTTATTAGTTTATATCTTTTTAAATATTAAATTTATTAAAATATATTTTATAAGATTATCTATTTATTAGAATATATTTCTAATATAATTAGTATTTTTTAATTACTATATTTTAAGTTTTTAAAGATAAATTAAAAGAAATAAAGTAAAATAAATTTTCAAATAAAAATCTTAATAATTTTTTAAAAGATTAATTAATTTAATCTAGTTTTTTTATAAATCTTAAATATAAATTTATTAATAAATATTTATTTCAAGATTATAAATTAAATAAAAATATTAATAAATAAAAAATTAATTAAAGATTATTAATTATTAAATTAAATTTCTTAATTTTACTCTTTATATTTTATAAATTTAGATAAATATAAAAATATTTAAATTATTAATATATAAAGTTCTTAATAAAACTATTAATTAATATATTTTTAATAAAAAAATAAATAATATTAAATAATTTCTTTATATATTCTTATTTTAATTATATATTTTAAATATCAATATATTATAGTTTAATTAAAATTCGTTTATTTTTATTTATTATTAATTTTATTACTTAAATATTATTATAATAGATAATAATAAATTTAAAGATAATTAAATTAAATTCTTTTAATAATTTTTTTATAATTATAATTTCTTTAATAATTCACTTTATATTAAATAACTTAGTTTTAATTATAAATATTATTATTATATTTTATTTTAATATTTTCTAGATAATTAATATATTATATAATAATATTATATACTTTTAAAAAGATTACTTTATTTTATTATTATTAATAAAAGATATATTTAAAATAATAAATAATTATAATAAATAATCTATATTATATTTTATAATAAAATATTTTATTTTTTATAAATAATTAATATAGTAATTTATTATCTTTAAATAATCTTTTAATAAATTAATTAGAAAGTAAAAGAATTATAAAATTATAAAAATAATATTTATATATAATATAATTATAATATATAAAATCAATCTTACTTTTTTTAATATTTTTTAACTTTCAATTTTATTATAACTTCTTTATTTTTTTTAAACTTTATAATTAAAAGTAAAATATTAATAAAGTTATTTTTTATAAGATTAAATTTCTAATTAATCTTTTTAATATAAATATTATAAACTAATTATAACTTCTTTTAAATATAGTTTCTAATTATTTATATCTTTAGAAACTATTTAATATTATTTATTTTATATAATTTATATATAAAATAAATATTATTTATAATTCTTTTAATTTCCTTTTTATAATTTTTATTATAAATTATTTAAATATTACTTATAAAAAATAATATTAATATTTTATAATCTTTATTAACTAATATATAAAACTTATTTTAATATAATTTTATTTTTAATTTAATTAAAGTTTTAATAAAATCTTTAAATTATATTATTAAAAAGTTTTAAAGATTATAAAGAGTATAATTAATAATTATAATTATATTTTCAATTTTATATTTATTTAAAAGATAATATATAACTAATTCTTTATTTAGATTATATAATATATTTATAAAGATATTAATTATATTATATTATTTTATTTTAAAATTAAATTTAATAATTATAATTATAATTATTTAAAAAGAATAAAATATAAATATTATAATATATATTAACTTAATTATACTTTTAATTTAAAGATTATTTTTTATTATAAAGTATAATTTATATTTTATAATAAATTTATTTAAATTAGTTTTATAAATAAATATTTATTTAAAAGAGATTAAACTTATTATAATTAAACTTTTTAAAATCTCTTTTTATATATTATAAAATTTAAAATTATTAATCTCTTTATTATAATCAATTTTAAATATTAATCTTAATAAATAATTTTTAAGATTTTAATAATATTTAGATATTTTAAATATTTAGATTTTATAAATTTTAAATTATTATAATAATTTTATTATAAGTTTCTTAAATTTATTTATAACTATTATTATTATTATATTATAAAATATTATAAAGTTTTCTTATTTTTTATCTTTATTTATATTTAATTAATTAAACTAAAATATATTATAGAAATTATTAAGTTTTTTAATACTTTATTTAAATAATTAAAAGATAATTATATTAATAAAGATATTAATAATTTTATTATTATATTAAAAATAATATCTTTTTTTTCTTTTTAATATATTAGTTAAATTAGATAGTTAAAAAGTAAATAAACTTTAATTAATTTTATTAGTTTTATTTATTTTTCTTATTAAAATCTTAATTATAAATTTTAATCTTTTAAATAATAATTCAATTATTAGTATATTTAATAATTAATTATTATCTGATTTTTTAAAATAAAATTTAATTCGATTTCTTTTATATAATTAATTATTATTATATAATATATATATAAAGTTATATAATTTATCTTTAATTTAAAGAG